>CAJNOQ010001885.1:0-27688 GCA_905250885.1 Didymodactylos carnosus | reverse complement strand
TTTTAAACAGTTATGATATGTTTCAAATGGTTAAACCCTTTAAACGTTTTTCACGGGTGGTTATACCTTTTTTTTGGTTTTTCTCAAATGGAGAATACATTTTAGGGTTTTTTGAAATACCTTTTTTTTTTAGAGTGTACTTATTCTCTTTTATTTTAGACAAAAATTAGCTCAAAAACAGCAGGAACCTGCAAAATTCCAAGAACAAGAAAAGCAACTTGGTTATGTTTCTCCAAAATAGATATCCCCACACTCGCACGGTATCCCATATATCGCGTCCTCTCCTGATATATTTCCTCTTCTTATATCAGTATTTTTCGCTATGCGTTTTGCTTTATTTAAAATGGAATCTAAACTACGGCTCAAAGTTGTATATACTTTTATATTAAATTTTGGTAAGATATGACGGAGCGTTTTAGTTATTACATGTCTATGTGGAATAACTACCACATAGGGTTGTAATAACGATAAACAAAACGAAAATTAGAATTATTCTTTCCCATTTTTATTATTTTTGTTTTCTCTATTTTTATTAATTGTTTGGAAAATTTTTTCACAACTCTTTGTGGGTAACCACTGTTACTTAAAACTTATTTCAACTCTAACATATCTCTTTCGTTTTGTTTATCGTTATTACATATTGTTATTCATTTCACCATATTAGTAATTTTCAAAAAAGATTTTCATCGATCCTTCTGTTTTATTAACGTTATGTTATTTTTAATTTTTTATTTTTTATTTATATGAATTTAGTTTCAACATCAAATGTTGCGTGGTTAAGAGGAGGATAAAAAAAAAAGAAAACGGAGAAAAATGTCGTTTTGACATATATATATATCATATGAAATTTCTCCTTACTTATGGTTTGTGCCATTCTTTCTTAGGTCATTTCCTTTAAATTATGTATTCTTATAATAATGTAAGAATTGTCTAGGCAGAAAAGCATAGAAAAATAGTATATAAATATAGTATGTTTGCCAAACTACATTTATTACGTTATTTTATTAACGTCCATATATACGTTGTGGCCAATTGGGAAAATTGGTCCGTTTATAAGATGACCGGTCAATTTATAAATAGACCCAGTCTCATTGTCTGTTTGCAAATTGGCCAAAATTTGTTTGGTCAGTATACAAATGGACCAGTCAGTATGAAATGGACCGGTCAATATGCAAAATGGCCAGAAACAGTTGGCCCACAACTTTCAATAATAACCATCCCTTTTTGAAAATTAAACAAAATCGTTTTAATAAACTTTTTATTAGAAAATTATTTATATATTCGTAATACAAAATTAAAAGGTCATATGACCATACATCTAAAAAAAAGAATCTTGCGATTCTATGTTTAACAAATGTAAACGATCTTATGATTGTACGCAGAAAGAAAGAATCTTCGAATGATGTTCCTGGTAAAGTGAGTTTTCCCCGCCTTCAATCCGATTAAAAAACAGGAAGAAAATTCTGATGTCTGCTGCATGCACAAGCCAAAACTGACCACTGGATCACTGTTGAAAATTTCTTTCAAAACTCAAGCACATTTCCAATGGTTACAAATCCAGAGGAGATTTTAAACTTATACTAAAAATTTCGTTACTAAAAACAGGCTGTTCATTAGTTTCTATAAAAAGTTTATTAAAACGATTTTGTTTAATTTTCAAAAGGGATGATCATTATTGAAAGTTGTGGGCCAACTATTTCTGGCCATTTTGCATATTGACCGGTCCATTTCATACTGACTGGTCCATTTGTATACTGACCAAACAAATTTTGGCCAATTTGCAAACAGACAATGAGACTGGGTCTATTTATAAATTGACCGCTCATTTTATAAACGGACCAATTTTCTAAATTGGCTGCAACATATATATTATTCTAAAATTTATATAAAAAAGGGAAGAATACCCCTATGTGTGAAGTTTTGTGTTCAATTTTGTTTTTGTTCACGTATTTCTAATCAATTTAATTAATGTTTGTATCCACTGAGGAAGATTGAACTATCAATCGAAACGTTTGGAATATAATAAAAATAAAATTAATACGAAGAAAAAGTACTTACTCAAATAATTATTACAATTAGAAGATGATCGGATTACAATCATTGTTTTCTCAGACAAAACTGATACTCCTTTTATAGATTCGTCGCTTCTCATCGATTCGCATACTTCTTGTATCAGTTCACCGTTATTTTTACGAATTCACAAAATATGAAGTGATGTCAAGGACAGGATACATTTCTGGATTTTCTGTCTTCTTTCTTGTAGTATTTAGATTGGACAAAACACATTTGGCTTCTTGTGTAAATGCTTACAGTCATCATCAAATCAATCGAAAAATTTGAAAAAAGTGATCTTTCGACTGTTTTGCCATAACTCCATTATACGTCCGATCTTTTCAAACAATGTCTTATTTGCAAGAGCTTGTAAAACTGTTTAAAAAAGTCTCTTTTGATGTTTCTGGAAAGTTAAATTTTCATGAGGAAAAAAGGATTTTGGAATAGGTTTTTTAAAATCAATCTTTTTTCCGTAGCAACTCATTTTTTAAGGAGATAATTAGTTGGTAGAAAACTTTAATACAATGCATATAGTAGTGACTTTTGCGCTATACAAAACCCATATAAAGATGTTGAGGAAAAGAATCAGGTTAGGGCAAAATTTTGGAAACAAAGGAGAGAGGCAGCTTCCAGTAGTATAGGAAAAATGCGAAATAACACAATTTTCATCAAGAATAAAGTTTTTTCTAGACAAATAAAGTATCTAGATTGATTAAACATAAAAATTGATCTATATAAAACTTTTAATATACCGCCGTCAAAGGCTAAAAGCCGAATTTTCAAAATATTTTATTTTCTGACATTATTTTCGTTTCCGCACTGAAACAAACATTACCAGGGTAATCAGCGTGCTCGATTACCTATGATTCACACGTTTCTGACATTCCAAGACGTGTGTGGAAAGAGATAGGCATGCCCTCGGAAAACGCATATATCGCCGAATCTCTGACGTTTCGCCAAGAATTTGTACGCTTTCGCAATTGGCGAAACGTTGGATGACTTTCGCCATGGCGAATTGTCTTTTGGCAAAACAGTATTTTACCGTATCTTCAGAACGAAAGAAGATGAAGATCTGGACCTTGCCTCGTTTTGAAGAGAAACGTTTTCGCTATCGAATCGTATAATTTGAGATTGTATTTCATAATGTCGTTTGGAAACAGTAAGCTTTCGGAGTTTGCTTCGAATAGTACACCATGTTAAACCTGCTCATGCGCCCTGATTTTTCCCAGCGGATGTTTCTCTATCATAGAACGCACCTTTCATCTTTTCATTAATTTTTTCTAAAGTTTTCATGGATGTAGATTTTTCATCACCCAGCGCTAATGTCCAAAATCGTTTAATAACTGTATCATGAGCTTCTAATATTTGATCTAATTCACTTTCTGGATAACAATCTTCGCCGTCACTCATGAATACGATGGCTCAATTCTCGTAAGCAGAATTAGGAGAAATCTTTCGTTTGCGAAGAGTAAAAAGTCATTGACCAGTAAGACAATCATTGACACGTGCGAATGCAGAACTAAAGATGTACATCCATCAAGATATGGTATTTGGCTTACATCGACATTCTGAATTTCTTTGTCTGTAAAGGGAGTTTCAATTTTGTCCGAGAAAACAATGATTGTAATCCGATCATTCGTTTTTAATTCACTACGGCGCCTTACAAATTCTTGAACAGCAGCCATCAAATGATCCCATCGATCACCATGCATGGATCGCGATGCATCCAGAAGTAAAATGAAGTGATAAGTTTTATGAACAATTTTTTGAGGTATATTGTGTGTCACATATTTCATACGGTATTTCTCACAAGGTTTTGGTCCAATTTTTGCCCATACGGTTAAAAATTTGCCATGTAATCGATTTAATCCCACATCGTTCAATGCCGAATCGAATATCCAATCGGGATGTTCCTTTTTGAATTGTAACCATTGATAACGTGTTGGACCGATGACAATGACATTATCATCTCTGATCTGTTCACACATGAATAATGATGCTTCTTCAGTGATTTCGAATTTATAACCATTCATAGCACGTAATGTATGACCAGATAAACAACGATGTTCATTATATTGTGAACCTGGTTTCCATTTTATTTGTGTATGATCAACATCACATGGTCGTTTACAACATGGACATAGATCTGGACATCCACGTACTTTATCCAATAGACGTGCATATGTATCTTGATTATCAATTCTTTTAAAATCACTTTTAAATCCATTCAAATCCTTTAGAAGTTTATCTTTTTCTTTCAGTAAAGTCTGTAGGAATACCACAAAATTAGCAATAGAAATTTCATCATAAACAGATTTGATTTGTTGTGTTATAACTGATAAAGTTGCACTTGGTTTTCGTTGTTTTAATAATAATCGAAAAGCATCAAGAGCATCTTTACGTAAATTATATGTTTTCCCATTATGAATGACTGATGCGAGTATAATTTGTTTGGTAAAATATTCATGTAATAAAATAGCCATACAACGTTTCTTATTAATCAAATTTTCATTAGCATCTAATAAATTCGTTTCTTCGGTTATAAAGATGTCATTAACGAATCTAGCAGCGGCACCCAATTTGCTGACCGTATCCAACAGACCTATGGAAAACAAAATCGATATTTGAATCATCGGCATTTTTCGGCAATTTTTTTATTGTATACAAGGTAAGTTGACTTAGTATAGTGAGAATTCGGATGTCGCATAAATTTAAAGAAGAAATTCATATCGATTTCTGATACTTTAGTCTCTTCATCGTAAGCACTATCTATTCAGACAATTATGAATGTGATGATATGGATTAGATTCATTCGAAGTCCTATCATCAATATTTTTATGTTTCTTCTACAGACAGATAAACACTACAGATAAAACGCAAAATCTATATGTGCGGGCGTTGGAACATGTAGCTTGGCTGTAAATATTTAGACGACAAATCAAGCGTGTTTGTCAAATGTGGAAAATAAGAAGGAAAATCTAGGGTGTTGGTGTGCGTTTCGGAAATGTATGGAAGTGTATAAAGAAGTATAGAGATGTATGGAGATATATAGAAAAGTAGGAAATGCTTTCTTAAAAATAAAAATTGGCTCAGTTTATCATAACATTTGAAATACATTAAGTAGCAAACTTGAGGACTGCTGATGAAAGGTAGTCTATTATAGTGTAGAAAGAGAAAGAAATATGAGTCAAGAAAAATACGTATATAGATAAATAAACGTGACACATCCTCAATAACAAACAGAGAAGGAGAAACATATTAAATAATGATGCAATAAAGGTGATGTAAAGAGCCACATAGCGAGAGAGAAAACCTACCACAGATCCAGACACAAAAAGGTATAAATAGACATGTAAACTCATTTTTCGACATAGATGAATTAAAAAAGTTTTTAAAGCTGGGCAAAAAGACTAAAAGGTAACGAAAAACGTTTATCGAACGGCCATTTTTTAGGCCTCACCGTCATCCGTCAGTAGATAAAAGTCTGCTAAGTTTTGTTTCCGATCATCAATGTCATTATAGTGTGGTGAACTATTACCAATAACTTACACAACTCTCTAACAATCAAATTATAGGTCAGACTGGAGGCCATTTTTAGCTCTTTCATTTGCCATAGAAGGATTGAAGATTTCTGGTTTACTATCAAATATCGTTCTAGCGAAACTCCATGGATCAAAATTTTGACTTCTTAGATTTTTTTTAGTAAGATGTTAACTGAAGCCCTTGGCAAGGAAACATAAAAGTAATATGACACGAAATGACGAAGGAACCTACTGAGATGTCCCCCTCCGATTACGATCATTTGTACATGGATCGATAGACCTCAGTGAGGTAGTAAATGCACAAACAGGATTCCCGCAGATGACTCTCGAAGACTCGATTTTCTGGAAAACCAGCTTTTCAGAAACACTAAAAACTAATCAAAACCTTTTCTTAATGAGGCATGATTGTAGATCCCAAATTTCGGATTAAAATGAGACATCTCTCAGCTTTACACTACCTTTCTTTGCAAAGTTATAGAATGTACAACAAAAGCCCTAAATACTCATTGTCAGCTCAAAGCTACAGAAATAAGAAGAAATTAATTTAGGGCTTTTCTTGTAAATTCTATAACCTTGCAAAGAAAGGTCGTGTAGAGTTGAGAGATGTCTCATTTTGATCAGAAATTTGCGGCTACAATCATGTCTCATTTCGAAAAGGTTTTGGTTAGTTTTTAGAGTTTGCGAAAAACAGGTTTACTAGAAAACCGAGTCTTCGAGAGTCATCTGCCGCAATCCTTTTAGTGTATTAAGAATATATTCCAAAGCTGAAACGTTTGATCATATTAAACCCACGTAGGAAAGTTCTACTGCTCACAGAATTGTGAAGGATACAGAAAGGAAAAACTAAAGCGTATCTCTTTCAGTCTCCTCCTTGACTGAAAAGAGCGAAGAACGAATTGTCTATTCTTCTGTTATGTCTGAGTTCGTCCCATTAACACTTCTCTCATTTCGTATCCGTATTCACATAAATATGCATATTTATTACCAGCAGAAAGCAACCCACCTGCCCGGAAGAGTGAAACGTTTTCTCGTAATTCACAGTCATGCTACCATAACCCCTCCTCTCGCTCGCATCTGGAATGATGGTTAATATTTGAACCAGAATTAAGCGTAAACGGATACAAATACGTCTATAATTTTTGTTTTGTAATGGATAATAATTTGAGAAGAAATCTTACTGAATTTACAGCAGCTTTAAATGTAATCATCATAAACTAGTTTATTTAATTAAATGTCAACCTTTCGATATTTTAAATATCATTTTCAAGACGAAAACACAAGAACAAAATTTCAAAAGTTATCTACAATTCTAACACAAAGAGAGAAGGGAAGAACAAGTTTGTCTTACACACTTACACATGTAGAACTGACATTTTTTCTGTGTATACTAGTACTATTATTATACTTATATATGTAAAGATCTGCAGTCACATTTAGTTTATATGATATCCTGTAATGATTGTGATGATACTTATATCGGTGAAACTGTAAGACAAGCCGTATGAAGACATAATGAACACAGTGTGCTATCTGAACAGGCTACACCTTCAAATTCAAGATTAAATATCATCACAACTACCCAGTGAGATGTTCGAAGATCTGCTCGAGTTGTAGCTAAATCGAAACCAGAATACTATCTTAAAGTAGAAGAAGACGAAGAGGAGTTCGGAGAGCCTTCTGCTACTTCAACAAGGAAGAAAAACTAATAAAATCAGCAATATACAGATATAAAATAGAACCGGACATGAGATTAACTGGGAAGGATGGGAAATCATTTCAAAAGATACAAAAAAACGTCGTCTACTCGTTCGCGAATCTCTTCAAGTTCAGGACAAACAACCAAGTTTAAATCGAACAACGTGTTGTGTCTCTCTGATTATCTTCCCTGACGGGCTGAAAATTGCAAAACCAACAGTTAAAATAAAATGAATGACTACATAATGTTCCCGATGGCCGAGATTTACAGTCGAAAATAAATTTATTTTCGTATGTTTTTTTCTCTATTGACGTATAAGTATAATAGTAGTACTAGTAAAAATGTCAGTTCTACATGTGTAAGTGTGTAAGACAAACTTGTTCTTCCCTTCTCTCTTTGTGTTAGAATTGTAGATAACTTTTGAAATTTTATTATTGTGTTTTCATCCTGAAAATGATATTTAAAATATCGAAAGGTTGACAGTTAATTAAATAAATTAGTTTATGATGATTACATTTAAAGCTGCTGTAAATTAAGTGAGGTCACAATAGGCCTGTAAAAGTTCAAGTTTCGTTCCCTGAACATGAGCGTTAAAGCTCGCTGGCGTTCCTTGAATGTGAACGTTACAGCACTGGTGAACATGAGCTTTTTTTATACGAACGGTGTTCATATTGTCTGACGTAAATATAAAATTCTGTTCTTGTACTGTAGTAAGAACATGTACATTTCTGCTTGGTTTTATCTGATCAATAGAAACTCTAGTAAACAATCAGACACTGCTCAAGGCAGTGACCAGATTATTGCAATGTGAAAAGGATAGCCATTGATTCTCTGATTACGACGTTGATTCTTCCCAGAATAGATCGCCGATTTTCTGACCAGATGACTAGTTTTTCCTGCACTGGAACCGATGTTCCTTGGTTGGTTAGGATTCTGTTCATAGTATGCAAACTTACTCCAAACAACATTTACTCTTACTTCTCTTTGTAAGTCTAACAATTCCGATGCTGTGATATACTCTGAAACTTTCTCGTCATAAAATCGGGTAGGTTGTATAGAAATTCTGCTTTGTCCAGAGCATTTTTGTCTTGGTGTTTTTTTATTGTGAAAACTAATATTTCCACTAAAGACAAATGATCACGAATTTACAAAAATTATTGTTAAAACTATTTTTTATTCTATTTAGCAATAATAATTTAATATTATAAGCAAAAAAATGGAAAAACAATTAAAAACCATAACACATGTTTATTCTACAGTATATCATGGTGAAGAAAAATGTCTGGAAGAGGCTATCTTATTACCAATTAATAATGCGATAATATATCCAAATAATAAAATATTATATAAAAAATCAGATAATAATATAGATTTTATAGATATTTCGAATATAGATAAACAAATATTTTTCGATAAAGGGTCTAATCAAGATACGGTTTATGATAATGTTATAAAAAAATATAATTTAGCTAAAAATCGTTTAAATTTTAATCCAGATGAATATCAATGTGAAATGATAGATAGTGGCTATAAATTTATTTTAAATTTAATAGATAATAAATTACCGACAATTATTGCAATTTCAGAAATTTATCCAACATATTTTGATCTTGGATTATGTTCAAATGATTCAAATAGTCGTTGTTTAGATTATAGTTGTAGAAATGTTGATAATTTAATACATTCGGGTGATGTTAATATAGGTAATTCATTATTGCATTGTATATCTGGTCAATTTAATAATAGAATGAAATATGTGACTATTATTTCTGGATATTCAAATACACCATTATATCGTTATATTGAACGACGACCAATAGTTACAATTATTGATCATGAAAAAAAAATAATCTATATTGTTTCTGTGCCATTAGATCAATTTACTATAGGAGAATCAACTATATGTTTACCAATTGGTATTACATGTTTAAATAATCAAAATAATGAAAAATAAAAATTATTATTTGAAATTTTTTCAAATACAAAATCTTGTGATAGTTCTTTACCTACATTATCAACATTGGCTAAAAATACAATTATTGAATCATTTAATACGATTAGTTCAGAAGAATCAGTTGAAGAAGAACAAACAAACGAAGAAACAAAAGAAATAATAATTGATTCATATAAATCAACATTATTGAATCATGTAGAATGTGAACAATCGGATAAAGAAGAATATAAAACATCATCATCATCTGTGACAATGGGTAAACATTCTGTTTTAATATATAGTGGTATTGATGAAATGGATTACTTTACAAGGAAAATAAATTCCGATATATTAATTAGATCAATGAATACACATATTATATTTGAAAAAAATCGATAATGAATATAAATTACATTCAGAATATCAAAATATTTATTCAAATGAAGAGTTAGATATTGGTCAACATCATTTTCCAAATTTAATACCTGTGAAAGGGGTTGCCATTTTATTTGCTAGTAAAACTGTACCAAAAGTAAATACAAATCATAAACAAATTGAAAAAATACGTAAAATAATATTTGAAAATACATTTCCAATATTTATTATTGGTAAAATGGATGATTTATGTCGTCAAGTATCAATTCAATTAAAAATAACTGGTATTTATATATGTATTGTTGATTATCCAGGTGATATTATAATGATAGATGATCAAAAAAGAAATGAATTTTTAGAAAATACATGTATGAATGGTGTAACAGCATATGCTGGACCATTATCTATTGTTCTTATTGGAATTTTGAATGCAAATACACAAATTTTACAATATTTTTATGTTGATGGTATACAATATGAAAGTTTTATTGATTTTATACCAACATTTGGTACAGATATAACAAAAATTATTGAAAATAAGATGTTAAATTATATAAAAAATCATTCATCTGATAATTGTATTGTTGATATTAGTAAAGAAATTATTTTATTTAATAATGAATTTCTATCATTTGATATTTTTAAAAATAAAATGATAGAAATGACATTAGATAATATTATTAATAATAAATATAAAATTCTTGATGTTCCATCACAATGTCAACGATTATACGATAGTGAAATAATGAATAAATATTCAAATGAATTAGTTTTATTATTAGAAAATAAAATAAGTCAAGTTATTAACGAATATAAAAAATCTTTTATTTATATTTTTGAATCGACTATGGATAATAAACAAAAATTATAAAATGAATTACATAAAATTAAAGAATTAATACGAAAATTAAAAAGAATGACAATGGAATCTTTATAAAGAAGATAATGGATATTGAAATTGACAAATTTAGTTGGCCAAAATTGAGGTGAAAATGAGGCATTTCTGAAAAAGAGGAAGGAGGACGATAAGAGCCAAAATCGACCCCTTCTCAAATTAGTCTTATGTTAACTCCACCGATGCAGTTTTTGTCCGCGATTAACCCTAACATATTTTAGACATTAAAAATCCTTTTCAGCGCCCCTGGAAACGTTTAGGGAAAATAAACTCTTCCCTCTTTAAATGACCTTTCCTCAGAGTATTTTTATAACTCCACCTCTTTCACCCGGAACAAATATCAACTATTGTACACCGTTCATAGAGAATTTTATGGGCTACAAAATGATATATCAGATATCCACAAGAAAATGTAACTAGGTGGTCTAAGATCCGAAATACTCGACACTATCTCAGCAAACCGGCAGATCACTCTCATTGATGTTGGTACCATCCGTTGAATTTGTTCTTGACCACTCTACTATATATATCATTCGAAAGTGAATTTTACGGGCAAGAAAGTGATATATACGATAGCCAGAAGGAATTGTAACTGGGCAGTCTTAGGTGCGAAATACTCGCTACGATCTCCGCAAATCGGTGCGTCAGCATAGTTCATGTTTGTACCATCCATTTAATTTGTTCTTTGATCATCCTACTTCATATGTCATTCGATAGAGAATTGAGCTAAGAGGGCTTCGAAATGAGTTATAAATAAGTCTTTCACAATGTACCCATCTGGGTCAAAAGTCGAAATACTTGGCCGATATAATGATTTTCATCTATCTTAGTGCTTTAAACACTTCATTAGTTATTTTTCTGCCAGAACGAAAAATTATAGCGATATGCGATATGCATCATATCTGATAGAAAGATCTTCGCGCCGTTCGAAACAATCTTCAGTTTGGTTCCAGCCATTACTAAAAAATCAAAAGCAAAGGAGTTCGTGTGATTATGACGCACTGTACTGCTTAGATAACACAGAAATGCTTCTTTTTCATATCTTTAATGACTGGCCCCAACTGTCTGGATATTGTGACCAACTCACGTTGTAGAGAATTTCAAGGGCGAGCCAATGGTATACTTTGGAAAAATACATCATTTTTCATTATAGCAGACATTATGGCAGAAATTTTGGACGATTTTAATTGATTTATAAACCTGCCAAGCTTTATCATACATATGTTCTACTTATTAAAATTATTTGACTGTAGAAACGATAAGATTTTGCTGCGAGAAGAATAGTATTATGCTGTATTTTCCATTGGTATTCAACATGATGGTATTATCTAATACCCATGGACAACGAAGTCTCGAATATACAATCAGAACAAGTGTGAACGAATAGAATTGAGTGAAAAATGCTAAATATCATGTTGCAATGCTGAGCACTATATCGTCTTGCGAAGCATCATGTCATACTGCTGAGCACCATGAAGTCTACTAATTATTTATAAACTTGATCAGGTAAATTAAGGTTTGGTCCGAAACTCCTTTCAGGCTATCGGCCCGGGGCGAAAAATAACCGGAATTTCGGACCGGAACGAAATTCCGGGACAAAAAGTTCGTGGGCCGAAATTCAGGCCTCCCTTTCTGAAAATTAAATAACATCATAAAGCACTATGCATAAAAAATTGCACAATAATATAGATGTGAATGACTGTATTATGAAAGAGATAAACGAAAATAAAATTATATTCAATTTAGTCGATCAATATAGTTGAGATAATCTTTTCTCATTCATTTAATTATTATACATGCTGAAAAGTGCGACCAGTATACACGAATGCTCATGATTGAATGGATACTGTGGGTACGATTTCGAGTACTCACGCTTGGGTATTGTTGAGTACTCATATAACTTTTGGCAAAATACTCCTGAGTATTGTTCATCTGGTATTATCACATGGAGAAGTGTTCTCAGACAGCCTGAGTTGGACTACTAGTAGTCACAGACGAGTCCATGTTTGACTATGTACAGAGAGACCAGCGAGGAAAAATATATTATATAAATAAATATAAGTAAATATCTTATAATTTTCTAAATATAAATTTAATATAGATATTCTATGTTTCTTTATTAAATTCTACATTCTTTATACAGTTTCATTTTAGCAAAATAAAATGATGAATGAATATTTTCTGAGCAACAATACTGAGAAATTGTTAGAAGAACTCATATGAGTACTCATGGATGAATTGAGTAAAGTCGTGCTCATCGTATGAGTACTTTCACTAGGGAGGCGTTAAGTCTGTTGAACTTGATGGTGTTTCGTCATATTTCTTCTAAATGTAAGAAAATTGTCAACATTGTCAAATGGTATAAGCATCCTTTCCATTATCAACATATCAGGACCTCCAGCCGAATTCAAATAATAATCACCCATTTTTAGTATCTCTTCGTCTCTTTGTGCATAAGAAACTTAAAAATACCATCGACCAATCAGCAGAAAAAGTGGTGAAAAACAGCGATGACTCAGTAATTACCAGTATTGGGTAAAACAGGCGTAAATTATCGAAAATAGTGGGTAAGAGTATATTTTCCCTAACTATATATATATATGTATAAAATGATGTTAGTATTACACGCTGAAAGATAATAATTATATTTCATATTCTAAAGTGAAATAGTCAGAAAAAAATTATCTTTCTTCGAAACAGCCTTTGCTAAACTAATGGCTTCAGTTGAAATTTTACATCCAGACGACATCACACAAGAACAATTACGACAGCACAAAGAAGATAAAGTACAAAATAGTCAAAGATCACCAGTAGCCAGAGTTCTAGTCTCCTGTGAATATCACGAATTATTCACTGTAAATGAGATTCGAAAACGAACGTATTCTCACTGGCAACTCAAATCACCATCACAATCTCAAATGGTCAATAGTGGTTTTTTCAACTGCAATGTTGGTGACCGAGTCATTTGTATTTACTGTAATCTGATTTGTCAGGAATGGCTTATCACCGATGATCCAGTTGAAATCCACAGAATTCTGTCGCCCAACTGCTGTTTCGTCAAATCAAACCTCGTCGCGACTAGTACAACGACACCTGCCATCCTCAATGAAACACCATATGTGCCAGCGAACATGGAAATTGTTCTCGCACAAGCTTGCAATCCACAATTTGTTGAAATACCGAAACGTCAAGCTACCTATGCATCATGGCCACATCATCTGCCGCTACCACTAGTGGATGATCTTATCCGAGCTGGTTTTTTCTATTCCGGCCTAAAAACGATCGTGACATGCTTCTATTGCAATGGATCTCTACAGAATTGGGGCGAAAAGGATAATCCAATGATTGAACATGCCCGCTGGTTTCCGCACTGTTCCTATGTGAAGCAATTATGCGATGATGATTTATATAAAAAAATTCAGCAGTCGAAAAGAGCTGCTAAACAAAGTAAGGATTTTTTAAGTTCTTCATACAGGCTTATTTTTCATAATATTTCTGTTTTTAGCATGTTCGCATATTACGCAACAACAAACACAGACTAGATTTTCGGTTTCATTAACAACTTCAAATGCTGATCAATTACAAATTCCTGACGAGAGCACACTGTCTCGATTAGTCGCTGCACGACTCGATTCTCCCGTATCGCAACGTCTTCTGACCAAGTTTAAATTATCAATTATTAAACGATGCTATGAAGATCAATTACGTTTAAAACGTTCGTTGAATTTCAATATTTTTATTTATCAATATTTAAATTTTATCGCATTTAGAGGACGATTTCCCGAGTGATAGCGATCTTTACATGGCCTGTTTGATTCTTCAAAAACAAATTGAAATAATTGATGGTAGAAAAGAGAATATTATTATTCCATCGAAAAGGTTGCTGGAATTAACCGAAAAAAATAAACGAGGTAAAGATTCTTTAATCAACACACATCTGAAATTAAATTGCGGTTCTCTTGTTAGAGGCGATAATGGCCCAGTCAAATGCAATGGTCAATGTCAACGGTTCTGACACCGAAGAAGAAGGATCTGAAATGGTTACATCAACACCATCAATCGAACCAATTGATACTAAAAAGGGTAAGCAATTTATTACAATTTTTCTTTTGTGGAGAAAATATAAGAAATTTTCTTAATTTTAGAGGAAAAACCAAGACAAGGAGAAACAGAAAACTTCAATGTTTGTGTTCTATGTTTGACAGATGAAAAACGTTTGGCATGCATCCCGTGTGGTCATTTGGCAACATGCGTACCATGCGGTCATTCATTACGCAACTGTCCGCTATGTCGGCGAGAAATTAAGGCCTTTATTCGTGTTTACATATAACTTTGGCTAAGAATTTTCCTCAATCCTACATCTACATCCTACACCAAAATGATCTTTCATTCGTTAATAATGAGTTGGGAAAAATCAACTGATGAATCCGAAGCTATTGTGCTTAAAAAATGTATTTAATTTTATTTATATATCTATGGATCTAATCTGGTTTTTTTTGTTTATTCTTTCACGTGTGAATCGTAAGAATAAATTTTCTTAAAAATACCAAACTTTTCGACTACAAAAAAAGGATTTTTATCAAACTTTTATGATCACCTGATAATATCGACGAGACTATATCGGTAAAGCAAAAAAACAAATAAAAACATTCATCTCATCGGCAATTAAAATTCATATACACCACTCATCCTCACCATTTTACTTAATTTATGCCGTTTTCACTTCTCATGTATTTCCAATTAAGATTAGTAACGTATTTGAGATCAACAAACAAACCTGCATCAAATGCCCTTCATCAAACATCAAATAGGCTCGCAGAAGCTAATATTTATGAAATCAAAAAAAATATACATGTACTTTTGAAACAATTTTTGTGCAAAATTTTGTGCAAATCAGCAATATACAGATATAAAATAGAACCGGGCATGAGGTTAACTGGGAAGGATGGGAAAGTATTTCAAAAGATGTGGTCTACTCGTTCGCGAATCTCTACAAGATCAGGACAAACAACCAAGTTTAAATCGAACAACGTGTTGTGTCCCTCTGATTATCTTCCCTGAAGGGCTGAAAATTGCAAAAACCAACAGTTAAAATAAACTGAATGACTACGTAATGTTCCCAGTGGCCGACATTTACAGTCGAAAATAAATTTATTTTCGTATGTTTCTTTCGTCAATAGAGATTGACGTATAAGTATAATAATAGTACTAGTATACACACAGAAAAAATGTCAGTTCTAAGTGTGTAACAAAAACTTGTTCTTCCCTTCTCTCTTTGTGTTAGAATTGTAGATAACTTTTGAAATTTTGTTATTGTGTTTTCATCCTGAAAATGATATTTAAAATATCGAAAGGTTAACAGTTAATTAAATAAACTAGTTTATGATGATTACATTTAAAGCTGCTGTAAATTAAGTGAGATCACAATAGGCCTGTAAAAGTTCACGTTTCGTTCCCTGAACATGAACGTTAAAGCACGCTGGCGTTCCTTGAATGTGAACGTTACAGCACTGGTGAACATGAGCTTTTTTCATACGAACGGTGTTCATATCCAGAAATCTTAGTTCTAATGTCGTTGTGTGTTTCCGGCTCCGGTCCCGATAAAAAACTTTTTGGTTCCGATCTCGCCCATGTTTAGTGCTGACACTAGCTAATGCATTTTCAACTTCAGTGGATACTTTCATTTCTTCACGCGGTATTCGAAAGCATTTTATCGGTACAACGGTGTAGTCCGTTTAAACAGAGATTGTCGATTGTGTTTTCTTCTGTGTGAATGTAGTTGTATTCTTTTTTTGAATCTTGAGCATGAGAAACTTTGACCGATACTCCCCATCTGGATGCTTCGAGATGTGCTGCTTTAGTAAAACCACTAGTTTTTATTGTTTGTGTAAATTGATTTGATGCGTCGAGACTAGTAAATTTTGTTGAGTTGACTCAAACATTAACGATGGACTTAACAATGGACAATAGGCCGGATGTGAAAGCAAGGTTGTTGCGCTTTCTCACCTAATGTCTCCGGCTTCGTCAACTGTATTCCGTATAGTACAATTCTACCATTTATTTGTTCACAAGATGGTAAATATGATATGTAGACACAGAATACATTTCATATCCATGTATTGCCTAATATCCTCTTTGTTATTAATCATTTTAGTTCGAAATAGTGAATGTCCTACGTTGTCCATTATATGATTAAAAAGCTAGATAAGCCTTTTATTTTGATTTTTCGTTTTGCTTTTGAATCTGGAAAACACAAAGATGGAATGTTTTAGAATTTTATACGTCAGTTTCACCAGTTCAATGTATTGTATCACTTGTCTTGAAAATGAATATCTATTGATAGAAAGATCAATTAGTTCAATTTTTTTTGAATAAATTTTATTGCATCAAGAATTATTGTTACTGTTAAGTCTGTTTTATTTATCGTACGTTTTCATATCGATTAGATATATAGAAATAATGTTGGCTTGAAAAGTAGTTTTCGATGACATATTTCCAAATTTAAAAAATATACTCGGCTGGAAGAGTACACACACTCACGTAAACAGATAAATAAAATGTCATATCACAGTGAGAACGAAAAAAGATGAAGATTATTCAGAATAATAAAACACAATGAGGAAAATTTTGTCAAAAAATATTTGTTTTATACACTTTTTTATAATCTTAATACATATAAAATGACTGAAATTTATTGTACTATTTATGAATTAATAAATGATACAATTGAAAGTAAAACCAATAACCATAATGAATATTGAATATTTCGTCCATCTATAAAAATAAAAATTTTTATAAAGTTTTTCTAAACTAGTTAACAATAAGAAAAGTAAGAAACTTACTATTGCGACGAACACAGCGTTGAATATATTTCCCGTTTGTGTCTGTTACCGTTGTTTCTGTATATCCTATATTACAACGACATTCACGATCAGAACAAAATCCACCATTACCACATTGTGCTGTTTGATCACATTCATATCCAATTGCACGAGCTGTAAAAAAAAAAAAGTCTAATTTTAATTTAAATATATAGAATAATTTTTATGAAAAAACATGCTTACCACAAATAGCATCATCTCTATATGTACCACTTGTATAACAACCACATTCATTATTTTTACATGATGAACCCGATACTAGTTTATTACAAATTTCTGGTTTATGCTGACATTTATCTTCAAATTTATTTTGAACTAAAATAATTAATAATAAAGAGGATATTAGAAATATATTGATTTAAAATGTATTCTGTGTCTACATACCACATTTATCATCTTGTTCTTGATAATCTAATTCACACATAGCTCGATTACACTCAGTACATCGAACACCAGATGTTGTTGTTGTTGTTGAAAAGGATGCATTACAATATTGATATGGTTTGTTATAAACATGAGTAATTTTTACTTAAAAATACAATAGGAATAGTGAATGAAATAATAAAGGGTGGTCCAGAAGTTTCCGACTCGATTTGAATAATAAATTTTTCTATAGTGAAACAAGTGGTTGTAAATTTGTCTCTATGAGAAAAGAGGCAGTAAAACATGCTCTACAGAATGACTATTGATTGACCTCACATAGTAGGCATTCAGGCTCTCTTTTGGCAAAAAAAATGCAAGTTTCATTTTTCATGTTTCAAATAGTGATAAGTATACTTCGAACGACGGCCGATGTGATGGCGAAAGAATTTTTCTTCTACGACTTTTGCTTCCCGAAAAATTCACATATAAAAAACTCCAGTCGAAACTGACTATTCACTAATAAAAGTCACTTTTCTCCCAAATGAAATGTAGTGTCGAGGAGAATGACTCCAGATTCTGAAAGCACTTGGAATGAGCTATTAAAAAGTTTCAAAAATAACCAGAGTTAGTGGCAGAAAAAACTTAAATTAAAATAACTCTGAAAACAAGCTCATTTTAGTAAAATGACAGTACCGGAGCGTACCGGAATCAAATCGACATTATTTTTTTTAGAAAAATGTTCCTTAAAAAATGCTAAATCAATGGTGATCTCTCAAAATCTCCCAACTCATTCCTTAAGGATCTACAGGTTTTCCAAAAAGCCTTAGTTTTTGAGGTTTTATAGAAATTTTTTGTCTTGCAAAAAACTCTATCTGAACAATATATACATATTCTGAATCATCGTGAAAAACTGCATCGAATGATGTATAATTTGTTAGTTTTATAAATAAAATATTTTTTAACGAGAATACAGGGCGAGAGTCCTCCAAGGGCATTGTTTATCGAATAAAGATTTTTTTCGAAGTCGACTTTTTTTACTTCTATATCTGACGCATAATAAGACTATATTATGCGAAAATAATCATTTATTAACTCAAAAAATCAGCTGTCCGCCTGCTCTACGGAAAAATGCCCACTGTGCGCCGCTAGCTCATATAGTAAGAAAGTTATCGGCTTAGAAATGTGCTTCCCAAAAAATAATTAACCGTAAACCTTCTTCGTATGGTGGTGCTTTCAGTAAAAGTCCCATAACTCCATCAAAACAAAAGATTTTTCGATCGGGTTTGTTGTGTTTTGATCAGAAATGATTGCTTCTCTATCTAACTGTAAAATCAAACTTTGATCACGTTTTCTGTTTCTTGTTTGAGCACATTGTCAGAAACGAGGGCTGTCGATTTTTAAAACTTCATTCTAAAGCACATCATCTGCTTTAAAAAAATTTTTTACAGACCACGAGAAAGAGTCCATTTGAAAGTACCAAACACAAACTAAATTCTCACCCTTTTGCTATGCTTTTTTTACGGAAATAATAGCTGAAGTAAGCGTTCAAGTCGAAAACAGTACCAAATTTATAAAGTTTTCATTTTTTCGCCTTTTCTATAATTTCCTTAGTTTTCTTGATTGACGTTCTGAAATTAAAGTTTAGGTATGATTTTGTAGAGAATTTCACGCCGCTCCTATTAAAAAGAGAAATTGCTCTAGGCGACCTAAGGATCAGAAGTTAAAGCAAAATTACCGAGACCGACATTATTTATGGTACACCCGTTACATTAGAAACATTTCTAAGCTTAGAACTTTCTTACTATATGAGCTAGTGGGGTCATTTTGTAGAGCGTGTTTTACAGACAAATCTACAACCATTTGTTTCATTATAGAAAAAGTTATTATTCAAATCAGGTCAGGGCTTCGGGACCATCCTTTATGTATCAGAAATAAAACTTACCACAGCCGGTTTTATTAGTATTTTCATAATAACCATCTTGACATCTCCAATTATAACCATCACAGATAAAATTTGTCGATGGATCACGTTCACCCGTACAACGATTGTTCTCTAATTTTTGTTTTTGATAATAAAGAAAAGTAAAAGTAAAAGTACTTTGAGATATAATCAGTTAGAGTATTTACCGCATGTCTGTGCTTTTGGATTCAAAAAATATCCTGATTTACATTGGCATAATTTATAATTTGTTAAAAGATAAAATTTACATTCTGTATTGGGTATTTTACAATCATTATTTGTATCACATGCAGATGTTAATAGTCCACTAACCGATGGATAGACAAACGAAGCAAATGATTCTAAAATTAGAATATATATTCTTTCGTTTTTTTGCTTATACTATTGTTCTTATTGTTAATGATTATAACTTACGACATATTTTATTATTCAAAAAACTTGTTTGTCTATTACATAAACAACTTTCACGACCATCAATGATATCACAATAGGCTTGATCATTATACAATGTTTTACAGTCATCATTTTTATAACGTGTACAGTTTGATCGATCGGACATATTACCCGTACCAATTAAGAAAAGTTGATCATAAACTATAATATTTAAGAAAAAATAAATAAATTTAAGTTAATTAAAGTGAAATTAAAGTTTCTGCAAAGCCAGAATTCTGCTCGTAATTCTCAATTTTCTTCGTCAGAACTCAACTTTTATGCAATAAAAATATCATATTCGGAATCAGGACCAAAAACTGAGTTGATGCAATGTGTATTTCGAAAATTTTCTTTGATTTTCATTTTTTAATGAAAATCTTGATAATTTTTCAACGTGAAAATTCGACAAAAACTAAAGTAGTCGGATAGGATGAAAATATACATTAAACAACTCAACTTTTGATCCTGATTCTGAATATGATAGTTTTATTGCATAAAACTTGAGTTCTGATGAAGAAAATTGAGAATTACGAGCAGAATTCGAGCTTTGCAGAAATATTTCTATTATTTTAGTACCCTAGGACACTTTTTTCTCTATATTATATATATCAAATTGTAGCTTGAGAAATTCTCTATCAGATGAGGCACTGTTTGAAGTTATTCGTTAAGCCGTTATTTTTCAAACAGAACTTTAATCTAGTAGAGAAGACTCAATTAACGTTAATTAATCGACGTGTCCTCTACAAACTGGAAAATCCTAAAGAAAATCTAAATGGGGGGACCCCGTTTTATACAATTTACTTACAACATGCTGTACTATTCAATTTGACTGAATATCGTTTACATCGACAATAGTTTTGTGAATTTGAAGCATTAACTATTTCAAGTGGGCCTGAATAAACACTTGTACAATCATCAATTAGTGTTATATTTTCAGCTGGTGGTGATGGTGGATTCTCATTATAGTTATATAATTTTGATGATTTTTTGACTAAAAATAAAATCAATTTCGAAAATTGTAGTTATACATTTTTTGTTTGAATGAAAAAAGATCTTACCACAAACTTGTTTATTTGAATTTGGATCGGTACGATAACCAGTATCACATCGACATTCATCTGATTTATTGTTATTTAACGAATGCTCTGGACATAATACGGTAGGAGCAATAATTGGTGAATTTTGTGGTGTATCCAATAGAACAACTATCAATGAAAAGAAAGAAATTAAAATTTATTTTTATAAAAAGTTGAAATTTTTATTTCTTTTCTGGCTTAATTCTTCTTTTATACTAACCACATAGTGGAACGCGAAGAGAATAAAGAGAATAAAACGATTTGCTACCATCACAGCGACATTCACCACGTTTACATATTCGACTATATGGCCATGCAGAATTACATGAAACATCTCCATCTGCACTGTTTAATAAGTCACAATCACTGCCTGTTGCACCTGGTGACAAATTCAAATCTTAAAAAAATATATAAAAGGAAAAAATAATTGTATCGTGTAAACGTGCACCAGAAAGGAAATAATTTGAAGTAATATCTTTAGTTTACATGTATAAAAATACAGAGCAAAAAATAGTAAGATGAAATGTTTCAGTGCAAAAAAAACTTACCCCTTTTCTAAATCAGATGTTCAAATAAATCAAAGAGAATAAAGCTTTTGATCCTTCTTTATCATACTGTTGGTGATTACCAACTTATACCTGTCTGTGTAGAGAGAGAGCCCTTATATTGACTTTTGTAGACAAGACGGAGCACTATGTATAAGAGATTAAAAAACAAAATTTCAGAATCACGTTTGAAGTAGTAATCGAATCGAATGTATAAAACTGACTGCACATATAGAGTACTCCGAAGTAATTCTTAAAAAAGGGTTATCGAGATTACTTCTTCTCTTTTTGGGAAAAAGAGTACTCCTTTCTTTTTTTTCCAAAAAGAGTGCTCCATCATACTCCTCTTCTTGATATTATTTTTTGACTGGGTATCACAGCAATAATAAATATGCATTATTGTTGCATTATTGTTGCAATCAAATTATTTTTAGTAAAAAAAATTGCTCAAGAATTTTCGACAACTGTATTTACAAGGAAATGTCCTACGTTGTCCGTTATACGATTAAAAAACTAGATAAGCCTTTTTCTTTAGTTTTTCGTTTTCCTTCTGTATCTGCAAAACGCAGGTAAGGTGCCGAAAATGTAAAATTCGAGCGGATTTTATTCTTTGTTCGTTTATAGATCTGGATAGAATTAACATTTTTGGACAAACTTTTAAGTGAGAAAAAAAATCGAAAAAATTCGGCGGATGAAAAATTTGAAAACTCGACTTCGTTTCAAAAATTTCAGATTTTTGTCGTTTATCTTCTCCTAACTTGTCGAAAGTATTTAGTTTGCAGATTCAACATTAAAAACTGCGTATGCTTTATCATGGTTGAAGTCACAGATCTATCCAATATGGACGTCTTAGATTCCTTCTATAGAAAGTTCAGAGACAGTTTTGCAAACCTATCTAATTCTTCTTTGTGAAGAGATGAAGTCGATTTTTGTACTTCATTAAAATTGCCATTAAATGAACTTTAAAAGTATAGATCGCTTGTTTTTCCATATTGCTGTGTCACTAAGAAAGGTCAATTTTCCTTGAGCAGGAGTGAAAATTTCGGAATTGTGCCTCCACCTCTCAATTTTCTCGATCAGAACTCAACTTTTAAGAATAAACGTATCAACGTCACAAACTGAGTCGAATGATATATATTTCGAAAATTCTTGTTGATTTTCATTTTTGGTGAGAATCACACGAATTATTCGGCTTGAAAATTTTAAAAAAAGTTCATAGTGGTCGAAAAGGATAAAAAGAGTATTTCTCTTCACAAAGAAGAACTAAATAGATCTGTAAAACTGTTTCTGAATTTTCTATAGAAGGGATCTAAGACGTCCATACTGGATGAATCTTTGAATTCACTCCCGATCATCGGCTTGTCCAAACGTAACGGCGTGACATTTTTGACACACTTATCTTTAATTATCTCCAAAACTATAAGAGCTAGAAAGCTCATTCTAGCGCCATTCGACGTAGCTCACTTTACTCTACTTATTATGTAAAAAAGAAATTTTTTTGTTCAAGTCTCCAGATTTCAGAAAGGCTTCTTCAGTGCGTAACGGCATGACATTAAAGGCCCCTAAATTTTGAGAACTGGTGATAAAGCTCTAATTTCCTTCAAAAGTATCTATCTAGCTAGAAAGTTTCAAGAGACAGTTTTGCAGAACATCGAACGAGCTATTCAACGATAAAAAAGTTTTCTTTCAACTATTTTTGCTCGGATATAAAATGCGAAAAACAAACGTAACGCCGTGACATTTTTCGTAACGGCCTGACATACTTCTTTGTCATACCATTTTTAGGCACTATACGTGGTTCAAAAAATTTCATACTTATAATCTGTGTAGTTCTAAGCTTCCTGAAAAGACTCCAGTTGAAAAGAAAGTTCGAAAAATCCTTTGAGGCTTTCAGACCAAGGTGGATGTTGAAACATTCAAGCAGCCACTGTATCTCGACTAAAGCAGATCTGAAAATAAACTGAGCCATTTTGTGGAGAATTGAATTCTCTATTCAATGGTATGTTTTAAAACTTTTTTGAACAAAATGTCTAGGTCAGAAAATTAAAGTTTTTAAAAATTTTAAAGTAAAATTTTTATATCGAAAACTAATTTTTTCTTCAAAAAGAACGTCAGATTCGTGATCAGCATGAAAAACTGCTTCTAATGACGTGTCCTTATCGATTTTTGATGAAAAAAAATTCAGAAAAAAGTTGATCAGCGAAGTGTCACGTTACGTGGGCAACTCGTCAAGCATACGCAGTTTTTAATGTTGAATCTGCAAAAAAATACTTTCGACAAGTTAGAAGAAGACAAATGACAAAAATTTCAAATTTTTTGAAACCAAGTCAGGTTTTCAAATTTTTTCAGCCTCCGAATTTTTCAATTTTGTTCTCACTTAAAAGCTTATCCAAAAATGTTGAAAATCACATCTTCATGATCAGGTAATCGAGCTCTATCCAGCTGTCTATGAACGAACAACGAATAAAATCCGCTCGATATTTGCATGTTTGGCATCTTACAGCCATAATTTCTATATTAAGAGGTTCTATGTAAGACACTTTGACTTATCCTTGCTTTTCTTTTAGCCATCAGGCGTAGAGAAAATCTTTCTCCACAAGATGGTTTATAGTAAGTATTTTTAACGATGATGTTTATTTTCTTTTAAAAAATGTTTTCATCTAACCTACGGTAGGGTAGATTAAAACCGTCTGTTTTTTAAAAGAAAATCAACAACTTTGAAAATATCTATTATGAACTATCTTGTAGAGAAACCTGATGGTTCAAAAAAGTTTTGCAACTCGTTTGTACCAAAATACAAACCAATTTTTATGAATTTTTGAAAAAAGGCGAAAGAAAAACCGCAGCATCCCTAGTCCTCACATGTTTAAAAGTACTCTTAGGTAACATAGAAAAACAGTCTCAGTTTCACTTAAACTTTTACATTTAAAATCTTAGTTTTCTAATACATAATTAAAAAGAAAAGTGGTATAAAAATCTATTTCTATCTTTGTTAGAAAAATAGTTATAAGAAAACATTATAGACCTTTTTCTACCACAAAGTATACGAATTTTATATCGTTTAGTATAATTTCTATATATCTATCTATTCAATCGATTTTTTGGAAGAAAATTCATCTAGTTACTTACCACAAGATGTTTTATTCGTTTCGCTATATCCAGGTTTACATCTACATTCATTATTATTTTCAGGTTTGCTACCAGCAGGACAATCGGTAGTAGTAAGATTTGATTTCTGTGGTGTATTTAAATAAGAAACTATAAACATCAATAAAATATACGTTAGGTAGAAAGATCGTAAAAATGTACAAGAAAAATTGAATTATAATTATAGTTATCTACTAACCACATTTGTACGGATTACTGGATGAAGGATAAGCATATGATACATTTTGTATACAATGACATACACCAATGTTACAAAATCTACTAAATTGTCCATATTTGTCAGCACATAGAGTATGTAAACTTGAACTACTATTATTCTCTATACAATTATTTAATGGAACATGTTCTTTCAATTGCAATTCTTAAATAAATAAACGAAAGTATAAAAAAGAATAAAATTATGCTATAATATCAAGGTGAGAGATAAACAGAACAAATTTGTAGTTTTGATTCTGTCGGATATGTGGAGTTAAAATGGAGAAATTCTCGAAATATTAAGAGGTTGTTCATTTGCCGTTGAACTACAGATAGATAATCAAATAAGTATTTCTGAGAGTAACCATTCCACCAGAATAAGTGCTTAACACATTTTTCATCTGAATACCGCTTGAATCGTGATGCTAAAAGATTGAAAAATTATTCTAAGAAAGAACTGGATCTAAAAACTTTACGTCTGAAATACACATGAATAGAGAGATTAAAGAATTTTCTAAACTCAGAGATGATCGAGAAGAATCAAATGTTTGAAAATTTCAGCGCTTTTTATTTTTGCGATATTTATACACGGTTGGTAAAGCTTGTCGAGCTGAATAAGAATATGTGTGTTTTAACCTTTGAAAACAATTTTTAGAGGGGAAAAATTAAAAATATTGTTTTTTTTCTCAAATAGAGAAAAAAAGAGCGCTAAATTTTTTAGAAAGTGACGGATAGTTTGTTTTCATTGTTCTGTTTATTTTTCAAACTAATTTTTTCTTATTTCTCATCAAAAACTGAGTCTAAAAACATACGTTTGGGGTTTTTTAAATATAACGTGTTAGTCGAAATTGTTTTGCTTCAGTCACATGCAGTTTAGTTTCTTAGATATTGTGCAAGCCTTCTTAGTATTTTCTTTCTAAATACGAAGCCAATTTTTTTATTTTATTCTAATCTTCAGATAGCATCGGTTCTGGAAAATATTGCTTCATTGCTGAGAAAATGAATTTTTTTTGAAACACGTAGCCGAACACAAGGAAATGCACCCGTATTTAGGCCCGCAAAAGCTCAAGTTTCGTTCTTTGAACGTGAACGAAATACGGGCCGCCGTATTTCTCAGTTTTGATCGTCAAACTTCAACTTTTTTTTGCAAAACTAATGTCATATTTGGAATCAGTATCAAAAACTGAACTGAATGACGTATATTTCAGATTTTTTGAGACACTTTTTCTTTTTTGAACTTTCGTCCGAGATTTTTGCTGAAAAATGTAAATTTCTCTCTGAAGGTATCGAAGATCGCACAGTCTGGTCTAATTCGGTTCAAATTTTTGGACATAACTGAAAGTGTTCAGAAAGAATTCATTTTACTATAATTCATTACAGTTTTCGTTATAACTGCTCGTGAAATGTTTCTCTATTGAAATAAAATCTATTTTCTTTTGAACAATTAAGTTTTACTGTGATAAATCTGAATCTTAATACGAAATAAATAATAAATTACGTAATTTTATTCTATTTATTATTTTCTCTCCAAGATGGTTAGCTATATGCTTAAAGAACGATAAATCATCATCTACTACTATCCTCATCCTTACAGTCAACAATAAGGATCGGTCAAAGACAAATAATTTAGACTTACCACATGTTTCTAAATCTGAACTTGTTGAATAGCCTGGTAGACATATACATTGAGGATTTGTTGCATTTCGATTATATTTTGCATTGATTGGGCATTTATCATCTGTCATTCCAATTATATTCACTGGTTTATTTAATCTGTAGACTGTTGTGTTTTTACAATAAGAAAAAATGAATAGATGTAGAAATTGAAATACAGTCCTGCTTAAATTATAGAGACAAGTTATTTTTGATTTTTCTCTTCAACCACAATAGATAGAACAAATCTGAAAAAGATTTGAATAGCTGAAAGAGTTTTCAGGCTTGTATCGTCCCTAGTGAATGTGCTTGCGCGTAGCTACTTGTTCACTTCCAAATTTCCACAAGTACTGGACAAGCACTTGACAACTATTTTCAAAAAAATCCTACTTGATAAATGCCTGAAAGCACTTGCGAGGTACCTGATTTACTTGCTGAATCTCCTGCAGGTACTTGAGGGTTACTTGAACAAGTGTTTAGCAAAGGACTTGACAAGAAGATAAAGTAATTCAAGTACTTGATTTCCTTAATACGTACTTGGTTTACTTGCAAATAAAAAGCGCAAAAACGTTATGCAAGTACATTCACTAGGGGTGTATATAAAGATTTCATTAAATATTGTGAAACCAGGGTCTTTGAAAAACCAGAATTTGAGAAATCGAGTCCTTTGATTCCTATCAGAAACTTTTGCAAAACAACTCCATTGTGTAGAGTAAATGAGACGTCTGTGAGCTCTATGTGACATTTTTTCATCAAACCGTATTCAACTTTCAAAGAATTTCAACGGCATTTGTTAGGATCCTGGAGAGATCCTAAGACGGAAGAAGATAGCCCGGTAGTGTAATGGCAGTACGTCCGACCGGTAATCGGAAGGTCTGGGGTTCAATTCCTCAGTCGGGCAGTGGTCTTTTTCCGTTCTGTC
>CAJNOQ010001884.1:0-27702 GCA_905250885.1 Didymodactylos carnosus | reverse complement strand
AAGTTATATGAAATAGAATTTTAACTATATTTTATATTTTATATTTTTATATATTTTATTACGTACACTGAAGAAGACCTCAATTAAAAGAGGTCGAAACGTTTGTTGTTTTGTTAAATTTAAAATTAAAATAAAATTAAAATACGAAACTAAAGTATCTAACTTTAACTCTATAATAATTGCAGCTTATCATTGTGCACTGACAGGCGCAATGATGTAACGACGTTGCCTGCTACAAAAAGAAGTCAACAATCTACTTCTTGTATCCGGCGAGAGCATACAAATAATTTCTATACAAGTAATTGTAGAAGTAATTTGTATCTTCCTTTTTTCTTTCTGATTCAATAAAATTGATTCTTTATATCTGCTGAATTTTGAACAAGTATACTGAATAACAGCAATGCTCGATACAAGCTATAGATGGATAGTCTATTCTTTTTCTCCTTTTGTTCGTTCACCACGATAAAATACGAAAAGAGAAAATGGAAAGAAAAACATAGACTATATAGATAACATATTCAAAACGAAAAAAAAGAGAGAAAGCAATAATAAAAGGCGTTAGTTTCCACGCAAAACTAGTTTTTCATCTATTTCTCGAAAACTAGACTAGATACCAAAAAACAGACGCCAGATTCGGAATCTACGTAAAAAACCGAATCAGAATATATATACCGTTTCTTCCAAACCGGACACAAGTAGAATCGACCCGATTTGCTACGATGTATAAGTGACTTTTCTTCCTTGATACGACAAGTGAACAGAGTACTACATTGTTCCATGCAGTTTGAGACTTATGGATATCTCAGACTTTATTTAGTCGTGCGTTCATCGTGTTAAAAGGAGAAGAATTTTTTCCGTTTGATAATCTTAATTCACGTCTGAATCATACAGTATTTGGTCCAAAAGGAAAAGGTTTTTTCGTGCTGAAAAGGAGCTGAGGGTTTTGTACAGTGCTAGATGTTTTTTATTTTCTCTCAGCAAGATCCTAATATAAACAGAGCAGGATCAGTATATTAACTTCAATTTGAATAGGACAGATTCTGAGCACACAAAAGAACCGGACATTTCTATTTTAAACACAAACTTCGCGTTTTTTATTTGATACAAAGTTATCACAATAACATATTTCACGAAATTCCGGCCGTTTATCGGCAATACATTCCGAATCGTGTCCATATTTATTTATTCTCGATAATCGTCGTTTTTGAATATCAAATTTTTGTTCTACAATATCATGTCCAACTGTAATTTCAAATTGTCCATGACCTGGAATGGTTTCAATCTGAAGTTGATACAATGGTATTCGTTGATTTTTTCGAGCTTGTTTTTCAACAGTAATATTCGATTGTTGTTTAAATCCTGGAATGCGTCCATCTTTATCGATTGATTTATCAAATTTCAACATCATATCATTAGCAGCTAATTCTTGAGCTTTATGTATATGAAGGAGTTTTAATAGTGCACATTCGTTTCGCACATCTGCCAAATAGTTATTCAAATAATCGACAACAGCTTCACCAATTGTCTGTATGAGTGAATGATTTTGAAAATTAACAATTTGTTTCCATTGTAAACATGTACACCAATGCGATTCGACGGCAGCACTTTCACACGTACGATTATCGGGTATCGGGTGAAAGAGCGAATAAGAACGATTTGATTTCGATTGATAATCCTCATCGTCTTGAAAATCGAATAAATTTAAAAATGTTTCATGAATATCAAATGGAGTGGTTAAACGATGAGAATTTAATCTAAAAAGAAATGAATAAAATTTTATCACTTTAATAATCAACTAAGTTATATGTATTCACCTTAGATTTTTGATTAAATGAGGATATTTTTTATGAAATTTTGGTGGCATTCGAATAGACATAAATGGTAAACGTTCTTCCAGTTTTCCTTGATATGATTTTCTCAATTGTGAATATCTCGCACCATGATCTGTCATTAATATTAACATTGTATTGTCTAAATAACCTTTTGTATTCATATAAAGTAAAAAGTTGTATAACTCTTGATCGGCATACGGCAAACGATTATTTGAATCATGAGAATATTGTGAATGAAACAGAAATGAGAATTTAGGTTGTCTAGGGTACATTTCATAGAATTCACGCATCCAATTAAGCATGTTTTGATGACGTGATACAGAGCCAAAACAGTAGGGTTTTGTAGTACGCATTGATTCAGCGACCAGAAAAAATGGACGCATATAATGATCCACAGGTGGATTACGAAAACCTAATAGACGCATTTGAAATGTTCCCGCCGTTTGACCATCTTCTCCCCATTGAGTAACATATCCATTGTCTTTGAATTTATTCCAAATCTCGAAAAAAGGAGATAATTATTTTATGTATTGAAAAATCAAGAATGAATCTTTTGATGACTAAAACTGAAGATCTGCCGAACTTTTTTCTACAAGTTAAAGTCTATCAAGTAGAGTTGATTCTAATTATTTTACACAGCAGTAGAGCTTCTTTAACATTGAAACGGTAAGTTTCTTACTGCAAGTTAAATTACTAATGGATGATGTTATTTGTGTTGTAAGTAATGCTTACCCATGGATAATGATCAACTGTTTGTGCACCAATGTGACCGCGTCGTGATTCAGGTAACTCCATTTCTGTTTGACTTGTTAGAATTGGTAATAACGCAGCTGGAGTACCATCACCAACGATATTGTAACCTATAATTCGGCAAAATACATTTTACTCTAAATACTATATATATTTGTATGATTTTCCCTAGTAAAAATCTTAGGCACTTCTTAAAATTATCTTACTAAGATCTTATCCTTTAAGATCTTGCTAAGATAATCTAAGATTGTATCGTTTAAGATCTTAAAAAGAATAAAAGATCTTAAAAAGAAAAGATAAAATTTAATAACTGTACTTTCATTCGCCCCTTTGTTTGGCTCTCATTCATCTATATAAGTAACACCCAAAATATGAGTGATTTTATGGTAATTTTTCTTCTAGACTCTGCTAGTACTTGCTCCAAGGGGGAAAAAGCGGACTCCTGAACTCCTGTGGACTCCTGAAGTCCAGAAGTCCAAGAGCAAAGTATTCTTTCTTGGAACACTTTGCTCTTGGACTCCTGGACTTCAGGAGTCCAGGAGTTCATAGGAGTCCGCTTTTTCCCCCTTGGCTTGCTCTCTCGAAAGTGTTCAACAACTTTTTACCCACAGGATCTTTTTTTCCCTATTTATACCGTTATAACTCTATAGAATATGCTTTTGCTTAAATTATGGTATTACAACGCGATAGACGTAGCCCGTCGTGCCATAACGCGTTGCAAAGTTATTTTTCAGGAATTTATGGCGCCGTAACTGGATAAAAATTTTCATTGCATTACAACTCTATAAATTTATAGCATTTTATAATGCGCTTCAATTTTTTATCTCGTTACAACGCAATTAGATTTGTCTACCGTCTTTTAATACGTCAGATTCTAACGTATTATAACGCGTTTGAGTTTTCTACTTCAATATAATACATTGGAAATTAATGCGTTATAATACCTTGGATGTTTTATCTAATTATAATGCCATAAATTTGGAAAAATCTTTTATAATGTTATAATTCATTAGATACTGCATATCGTATTGTAACGAGTTAATATCTAATAGATTACAATGCATTATTCTTTTCTATCTCATTACAATAAGATAAGAAAATGAAACTCGATGTAACACGACAGGTATTACTGCGTTACAACAAGTTAGACAATATCTAAAACGAAAATACATGGTTTTCTTGTAAAGGACACATTTTCATAAAATTCTGAGACTGCCAATCGATTCTTCTTGAAAAGTTGGGAAAAATTACTTCAACCATATCAGACATATACGTTACTGACTTGAGACTCAGGACATAAACTCCCACAGCACACTTATTATCAGTGTCATGTACAGCGCCTGAAGAGTTAATGCATTGTAATGCAATAAATTTATAACGTTATAATGTGTTAGATATTATAGCGGTATAATACATTAGTGTAACGCGTTGCAGGTTAATGCGTTATAATGCGACAGGAATTAGGAAACGCCCTGTAACGGCGTACAAATTACTAACGCGCTAGTCGAATTTATAGCGTTGTGACATTATAAAATATGCGAAAGCCGTTGATAAAAATGCATTATAACACTATACTTTCAATTTTTGGGCAGTTTTTTCCACATAATGCGTTACGCTAATGCATTAAAGACATGTTTTTTCTAAATTTATTGCGTTATAACACAATAGAATAGCTAACACATTACAAGGCATTACGATATGCCTGACGCATTGTAATGCAATAAATACGAGAAAAAGATCCTACGGGTAGAGAGTTTACATGCGGGTCAAGATCCATAGTTGAACACCCAAAAATATGAAATTTTTCTTCATTCTTCAACACTATTCAACTGTTGCTTTGGATAATGCGGATTAAAAATTGAAAAATTTACAGCGCATCTCTAATGAATATTATTTAAAAAACGTCGTTCTTACTATTAAAATCCTAACAGATTCTTATTCAATCTTGAGAAAATCTTAGACAGTATAATCTTAGTAAGATCTTAGAAAAATCTTATTAAATCTTAGAATTTTCAGATCTCACGATCTTAGACAAATATAAGCGAAATTTCACTAAGATCTTAATACGATTTTTCTTCATTTTAAGATCTTGGTAAGATTCGAGTAAGTTTTTCACTAGGGTTGTATACGAATTTTAGCCCATGTGACAATATAGACTATTCTCTAATGAAAGAAGAGATATTGTTCAACTCTCATAAAACATACCTTTCATGACTACAGCACCCAACTGTTGAACTAAATATGAATATGTTTTTGGTAATAATCTTATAAATGACATTCTTGATATCGAATCGAAACCAAACATCAATACATTATAACCCAGATGTGTTTTAACCATTGGATTCCAAATATGTCGCATATGTAAGCCAGCATCAAACTGTATCCCACTGTGAATATTACTATAGAATGATCCATCTCTCGCACGACAATCGGCACGAAAAAAGTCGCTAACTAATGGCATATTATCTACTATGGGAAAAAGTCGTTGACCTTCAATAGTGGAAAAATCATCTTTACCACGTAGAATTGGACGATAGGCACAAATAATTGGACCATGTTTACGTAGAGCTTGTTGTGATAAACGAAATGTACCTAAACAAAAAAGATAAAAAGATTGATAATAATTAAATTATTGTTTAATATCATCTTACCATTTTCAATATATACCCAATTTTGTGTTTTTTCACATTCTAATTCCTCCTTCACTGGTTTCAAATAAGTCCATATATCTGGACTATCAATATCCAATTTTGGATAATTACAAGTTAAATTTGTTAAATTAAAATAATCTTCTTTTAATAGTTGAACATTTGGTAATATTCTCAGATATTGTTGTTGTTTTGATCTGATTAGATCCGATTCATCTAATAAAATTGGTTGATCATAATCACCACTTGCATATTTTCGTCTATATGATACATGACGTAGAACATTTGAAAAAGATGTGTAGATTAATAAAAACAAATTAAATGTAATTAAACTAAACAATACTGTATAACGAAATTTTGAATAACGTAAACAAAAAGAAACCATATATTTTTTTCGTAGAAAAGAAGTGGAAGAATGAGATATAGATGTAGTAATAGATAACAATTTGGTATTTAATTATTAAGTGCCAGCATTAGTAGGAAAAAATTCAGAATTTCTTACGTTTTCTTCTTTTATGTTTCCAGCAATATGAGTCAATCATAGGCGAGTTAAATAAATTACAGAATAATAATAATAATACTGATAATAATTTTCTAATAATTGAACATACATTAATTGTTGAATTAATTAGTTAATGTTTCTTCATGATTTCTTCAATTGATTTAAAAAATTTCCTAAAAATAAACAAGTTTTAGACAACTACCTCTCACAATTACATGTAACGAATAATATCTTTTAAGCGTACTTCTCAATTAAGTTATAAATAATATATTTCATATTTTTTCCTAAACATTCACTGGTAGTATGCGGCTGCCAGGTCTAGAAACGAGTAAGAAGCTGTTTTGGATCGATAAGTTGACAGATTAGCTTTTTGTGAACAGTCGAGTCAAATTTTTTTGACAAACAACGGCACCCCCATGTAGAGAAACGTATTCTTTTCAAAATGAGATGGCACAGATCAGACAGATTAGTATGATATTTATTCATAACATTAGAACGGATTCACTACAGCTCCTAAAAATGATTTATCCTCAATTCGTTTCTAATTGATTTCTCAATTCATCTCTCATATGCACGCATTGGCTAAATTATTCGACTTATAAATTTATTTAATAAACTTAGTAAAAAACAACAACATTAATAATTAACAATATATAAACAGCTACAACTTAGAACCGTTTAGGATGCCTAAAAAGAAGGAGCTTACCATCCTATATAAACTTACGGATATTCAGTAGGGGTACATAAAAATTCTCCGAAAATACGATTTCGAACAGGCTGTTATTAGTATTTACAAATATCAAAATTAATGACTGTTTCTTTCACTAAGCATAATTGTTATGGAGAAAACAACAACAAATTGGCATCAGTGGTTATTTTCTTCCAAGAAATGCTAATAGCAACAACAACAATATATCAGATGTTGAACATAAAACGGCAGATCATTGCTTTCAGTTCATCATAAATATTCGTTATATAAAAACGCAAATTTCTCTATACTACGTGATTTTGATCTTTATTTTCTACAATTCTCATCATTATAAACGATTTTAAAGACATGATTAACGGAAATATGTAGAAAAAAAATAAAATTGTATGACCATTTCTATTCTAAATGCCTTACGTATTTACGTTGAACTATTCAGAACACTATTATTATTTTTTCTCTGCAGAATAATAGACAATAACACTGACTGAAGTAGTTCTGGACAAAAGATAAGAGAAGATTAAGAATATTATATTTGTAAAACTCTGCTACAATTTTTATAATAGAAAGAAGCATTGATTATTGAACTCAGGGAATAATCGTAAAATGAGAAAAAAAGAACTAAACATAACATTTGCACTTTATTCATATATCAATATTGAAGTTTTTTTAGAAAAACACTTAAAACAAATTTATAGTATGGTTTAGTATAGAGATTTTGATAGAATGAAAAAGAGATGATAAACACTAGAAAATGATGATCAAAATGAAAAACTTACACTATCAAAGAAATCGTTCTCTCTTCGATGAGAATGTTGTTTTTTTGCTATAAAAAATTTCCTTATTAACAACATACAGACTATAATTCACACAGTAAGTGAAAAATATTTTCCCGGAGACAGACTATCCATCCAAATGAATTATATTTATGTTGATAAATGCCTTATACACAATTTTTTTCTTTCATTTTCTTTAGAATTAAGATCATTCCGAGCTCTCTGAGATGTTTTATTACTGAGAAATGTTGCAGCTACAAAATGGTGTTAAGATGAAAGTCGCCTTGGAGATATATTGCGTTAAAATATAGTTTCGTTTCTGCTTGGTCATATGTCAAAGCGATTTTTCCGAAAAATGTGTCTTTGTTTATCAGCACGTGATTTAGAACGTCGACCGTAACCATCAATTACACATAAATATAATTTCTTTTTGAAGAATCTTTCTATTTTCTTTGAATATTACAAAAACAATTATCGTCAACTCTGTTTTGCGTTTTTTTCTATAAAAAAAGACTTAGTCACGTTATCACCCCTATTTTTCTGTTCAATTGACTTCAAATTTTGTACCAGAGGGACACAAGATCTTATCTTAGGATCTATTTTTTGAATTTTTGCTTATGTCACTTTCTTTTCGAGTTATAGCAATAATATAATAGTAAATACTGAAAAACTTTCTGAAATTGTGGTTTTCTAAGTTTGAAAACCCTACAACTCAGAAAGAAAGTGAGATAAACAAAAATTAAAAAAATAGATCCTAACATAAGGTCTGTCCCTCTAGTAAAAATTTGAAGTCAATGGGACAGAAGAATGGGGGTGGTAACGTAGTCAGGCGGTGAGAAAAAAAGTTTTCCAGAAGTTGTGCATGATGAAGAAGCCGGATTGGTCTCAAAAGGTGCATCACATCAATGATTAAAAATTCAAGTTTCCAGACATTATAATGTAGGCACAGGAGAAATCATTTGAGAAGCTCTGCAGAAGAGGAGGGATACAGTGTACATATAGGCGGACATTAGGAAAAATCGGAAAATGGCAGATTCAAACACATAGAAATATACTTTGATATGTGGGTTATCCATTGCCATAAAAAGTTTGATTTCAACTACTAAGTATTATCGGAAAAGATGTAGCAGAAAGTTAGCCTCACAATACGAGTAATAAGGCTAATAAAATGTTTTTCTACATCCAACAGATATATGGTTAAAAATAACGCTGATTATGAATCTAGGCTCTTTGACATATGTAATAGCGAAAGAATTTTGATTTTTGACCGCAGGCTAGAGGAGACATCACAGAGTTTTCCAAAAAATTTAAGCTTCCGTACAGACATATTTTGTAGAATATCTTTCCCCCGTATTCCCCTTATTCAGAAATTCTTAAACTTGGAACTTTGAGACATTGTTCCTCTATCTACACTACATCGATATTTCATGTACAAAAATGCGCAATCGTTCCTGTGCCAAGATATAAGTTTTTCAAAAAACCTTGATTTTCATGTAAAATCTAATTTTTCCATCCTAGGAACGTTTGTGACAAAAACTAAGAGCATATTCGAAATCAGTTCATCAAACTGAATCGAAGCATGTATAACTAACTATCGAAATTTTCTCATTAATCTACAAAACTGATTTTCCAAAAACATGATTTTTGCTGAAAGCGTTAATTTCTTTTTCTTTAAAAGTATCACAGATGACTAAGGAATGATAAATTATTTATGAAAAAAACCAATTTACGAGTAGCACCTTCTGATATTCTGCTATTAGAAAAATGCACACTGTGATTAGTACCCTCAAGTGACGAGGAATCTACTGTCCACTTGATGCCTGCGTGTAACAAAAATTCGTTGTCTACTTCTTTCATGTAACGATATTTATTGAAGATACATAAAAAGTTGATGTAGTTGAAGAAAAATTTTTACATGAAATTTATAAATGTTTTAAGAAACTATATCTCTTCTATTTAAATTGAAAAATATTTGTTAAAGAGAATTTTTAATGTTCAAGAAAAATCGAGATAGAGACACATCATACGCCGTTTTAGTTATTGTTTTATTTTTCTCTTAACTTTAATTCGAGATGTTAGAAAAAAAATGTATAATGTTGAGGTTACAACTATATGAATGAATATTTATTACAATGAATTAGATATTCAACAAGTATATGTTCGATCACTCATATTACTGTAACTCTTGAAGGTTTCTATCAATTAGAGAAATCAATTATTTGTATTTTAAGACTAGAGGGCAAAAATCAACACACAATGTCTTCATTCTAACTCTCTCTCTATAAACTGCACTTTATTATTGAAACTCTGTACTTAAGTAATTATGTGTGTGTGTATGATGTAGAAATGAGTAACATTTTAATTCTAAAACCATTTCAAAAATTTTTTTATTTAGAGATAGTTTTTATCGTTTATGAATTACTACAATAAATTATCTCCACCTAACGGTGTCGCAAAAAGAATTATAATCTCTGTATTTTCAGTTTTTCTCCTCCTCCTTATGATTAATTGTGCAAATTTTTTTTAACAGAAATATAGCCCGTTAAAATCTCTAGAAAATATGTATTTACTATTTTATAACAAAATTCAAAGGTGGAAAATGAGATGAGAAATCCTATGAAATATAAAAATGGAGAAAAAATTAACATATGTTCTCAGAGATCTAAATTTTTTCAAATGGTTTCACAAGCATCAGAACGCGATTTGAGGACACTTTTGTGTAGTTTCAAGTGTGCTCCCTCTCATGGTACGCAATAAAATTTGTTTTGGATGAAAATATCCGACACAAAGATTGATTTATCGAAAATCGGACGAAAACAGCAAATTATTTGGACCTTATCTACGTGTAATAATAAAGAAGTCTTTCTCAAATCTTATTGACCCGACAATATCGACTAATTATTGGTCTTCAAAATGAAAACAAAAATTCAACCTGAAAGGATGAAGTTTTGACTAGACTATACTTGTTTTATCGAATGAAACAAATTCCTGGGCGAAAATGATCATTTTTAGAGAATTAAAAAATAAATAATTATTATGTTTTCAGTTCTAACTGTAAAAATTTTTAATCTTAGATGAAAGATAGAGCTTTTCAAAGTCTACACAATAACTACTTCACTTTTCTTTCTCCCACGAACGTTTAGCAACTAAAACTTAAAAAGTGCTTGTCTAACTTATTTTTTCTTCATTTTTGTACTTAATAGGATTTCTTATCTCATTTTCCATCTTTGAATTGTGCAATAAAATAGTAAATAGATATTTTGTAGAGATTTTAACGGGCTATGTATCTGTAAAAAGATTTGCTCAATTAATTATAAGGACGAGGAAAAAAACTGAAAATACTGAGACTATAATTCTTTTTGCGCCACCGTTAGACCTAAGAAAGACATTATGTCTAATAGTCGACACTTAGTCGATTTTCAGGGAAATTGTTTTTTGTTTCACATACGGAACAACGTGAAATTTAGAATAGTCTGAGTAGGTCTCAAGTTCTGTTCAATTCTTTATGCTTCACAACGTATATGAAATCTCGAAAAATGTACAATCACCATTATCCGACTCTTGGAGAAACAGTCTTAACAACTATGTCCTGTAAAAACCATTTATGATAGTTTATAGCTTTTCTTCTTTACCAACGGTAATATTACTCAAAAATTTATATTGTTCACAATTTTACATATTCTATTCAAAATTGATAAAACTAGATGAAAAGAAGAAATTAGTGTTACTTAAACATCTACAATGTAGATATTGATTATATGTAATAAGTCGATTTAAGAGAACTAATTGGAAAATTGATAACATTATATGTATGAGAAATAGAAACCGATCTTTATGCATACCCAATGGTGTTGAGTTGTGTTATTAGCAGCTGCTATGGAAAAGTTCACAACCGTAAGTAACGAGACAGTTCTATCCATAAAATTGAATACAATATAATATAACACATTTTTCACAAATGAAATCCTATTCTTCTTTATATTATTATTCATTTATTTACAATTATCATTATCATTTCTTTTTTTTTTACTAAAACAGATAGACAAATCGATAGGTCTATCTTTTCACTTTATATTATGCTAGAATAATAGAAGAGCGAAAGAGAAAAATATATATTCTCTTTACCACAGAACAAGATTTTAATAATTAACCTAGACATGAGAGAGGGTTTTCTTCTCCTACATAGTTCTTTTCGTCTTCTTTTCTTTTTCGGGCGTTTATATCTATATATATTCTAATGCCGATAGTCTCTATATTAGAGAGTTCGATTCTCTGTATAATGTTAATAATAGTGCTACGTTTTTGCAAATATTAATGGAAGAAAAAGAGAAGAGAAAAAGAAGTCGAGTGGATGTATTTGGAAATATAGATGGAACAATGAAAAACAATAGTTAGTTTTTAATCATGTTTCTAAGAGTATTTTTTCTTCTTCTTCCTTTCCACTCCATATTGATAATAATAATAATAATAATCGGCTAGTGATAAAAGAAAATAAACATCTGTAGATATTCTTATTCTTTTAATAATAACAGAAAGAAAATAGCGAGTTTTTTTATATAGTGAGAAAAATTCTCTTGTCAACATTTTGTTCGAGAATAATTGAAAGATATTCCACGATATAGATACGCATATTCTTCTCGTTCATAATTCTAATAAACAGAATACAACAAGAAGTTCAATCTATTGTATGTATATCGTATAATTAAAAGAAAGAAAAAATGAAATATTTACTTCAATATGTATGTTTTAACGACATTCCTTCCGTCTTTTTGGGCTTTCCATAGAAATCCTGTCAAATAAAAACTAAAAATGACTAAGCTTTCATATTTTCAGAATTGTTTTGAAATTCAATGGAGCATTTTTTCAGTTTTGTTTCAAGTTTTCAACTATTACCGTTCATGAGTTTTTCAGAAAACTTGGTTTTTCATTGTGTCACATTCCTTAAAATTTCATCTGATAGAGCCCAAAATTGTACCAGAGGCACTCAGATAATATCATATAGGTATTTTTGTGAATTTTTTAGAGACCTTTCCTTGTCGAGTTATAGGAAAATTACTGAAAAACGTCTCAAAAACCAAGTTTTTCAATTTTAGCAACCCTGTAACTCGGTAAAGAAACGTCTAAAATAACATAGAAAAAAAATACGTCTCCGATAGTATCTTGAGTACTTCTGATAAAATTTTTAATTCAATCGGATGCCATGTAAGGGGGATCATAATGTGACACAATGAAGCCGGATAGCAAAAAAATAGTTTTTGAGAAAACCCCAAACAAAAACAAAGAAGATTTATCATCAAAAATTGTATAGTTTCATCTATATCTGTTACCTAAAGTCAAAAGCCTATAGGTAATCGATCATTGCGTATCTTATGGGCATGTGCAGAAATATGTGTAGCATATATGCTAGCGTATGCCGATATATTTCATACTGCAACATACTGCGTTTTTCTAGGTCTATGCACCAAACAGACTTGTTCAGACAAGAAACCATGTGTTGTAAGCTTTAAGCTCCTTCAGGAGATCTCCAGTGAATCTCCAGAAAACTTTTCAATTTCTACAAGTCTCTCCCTCTTTCTTCTTGTTATCCTTTATTCCAGATGGTGCCTTATAAAAGATAAAATACAGTCATTTTCAATTAAGAGACACATACACACTCTTCATATAAACTTGGTTCAAAATGGCTGGTAATCGTAACAATAATAAAAAGACTGTTCAATACTCTGGTGAGAAAAGCAAAATAGTGACCACAGGAAGTGACAATGAAGATAGTCCTGGAGAATCTCAAAGTTTACAACACATAGTTTCTTGTTTGTAAGGAATTCTGCTATATTCCATAGTTCTTGAAAATGTTTAAAATTTTCCCAAATGGGGTTTGTCCCTTCGAGTTCTGAAAGAAGGCAAAAAAGGCCCGTCGCCACAAAGTTTTATATCGATAGGATAGAAGGCAGTCAAATGTATATTTATTAGCGATAAAAAAATTCTTTTTTCGAAAAAATGGAGGATATTCTTAACAATAGAAACGAAAATGGGAGAAAAGAAATGAGACTGATAACATGTTCCGTGGGGAACTTTTATCAAAGTTTCACAACGTTGGGGTCATGCAGTTACAACATCAAATGCGTGGTCACATATGAACTTTCTATAATTTCATACGTGTTCACACGTGACAATTTCTTTTCACGTATGTCCCACACACCATTTCACAATATTCACGGGCGTATACTTTTATATACTAAAATTTCCCCGTGGGGAGAAACAGATTCTTTTTATAAAATGATGTTATCTCAGGCTAGTAAAAATGTGAGTACATTCATCCATATTGAGGCAACTAACATTATAATTTCTTATGGAATATCAGGATGATACTGACATGCGATGAGCACATTTTTTTATTAATGCTGCAGATATATATTATAATTTTTCCATGTCATAACGCAGCAAAACAATAACTAAATATTAAAAAAACTGAAATTTTGTAGACAATCAGCGTTTCATATATTTCTTGGAAATTTTTATTTCTAAAAACCTATATTTCTAGAACTAGAAGGTGAAGAATGGTTTTATGGTGTATTATATGCACATGACGATATTTTTTGAATTACATTCTTTCATTATTATGTTACTTTTATAGTCTTTCTATTCTTTCCTATTATTCTTTATGTTCAAGGGTTGAATTCTATAACTAACGCTTTTTTCCTGATTGTGTGTGTGTGTGTAGCGAGAATAAAAATCAAAGGAAAAAACATTTTCATGATTATATATTACTAAAGATTACAGAAAAAGAGATTGAAAACAAGATGAAAAAAAAACGAATGAAAGAAGTATGTTTAAATAATAGATGACAGGTCGGCGTGCTTTACACAAGAATCAGATTGTACAGGAAAATTGTTTCAAACCTAGAAATGTAAATTTATTATGTTTAGTTTACTAATTAATGATTTCTGATAATGACATTTTTATTATCAACGGTTTTTTTTCGAAAAAAAATCTTTTTATTAAGTATTTAGAATTTAGAAAACTTATTTCTGATGTCGTAAAACTTTTAAAATTTAAGTTGCACATATGAAAAGTTTTTTATTGCTTTATTTCGTGATCATTGGAGTTGTCATATTTTTTTCATATGACTTTATCCTATAAATAATAAACACAAAACTAAATGAACTCAATTTTTATTAATTAATGTTTTCTCTCTGATTGCATGTTTTCTTAAATATGCAGACCATTCAGAATTTGTCAAAACCTAAATGGCGAATCTATTTGTACTCTCGAGAGTATTAACTAGGAGCTATTGGCATTTCTTAGAAGTGGCAATAAAGTGCTATTGCTACTTTCAGCGATTGCTTGGAAGTGGCACTTAGAAACTATTGAAAAAAAATTTGCTGGGAGTGTCAACAAGGACGTCATCTGACATATGACCGACCGGACGTTTGAGCGTTCCTCAAACTATACTTTGACTCATAAGATTTTGATTGTATATTCGCATTTTGACGGGCATCTCGCTCATCGAAGAGGGAGGAGGGCAGGTGGATAATGAGAGTGAGTGAAAAAGCTAAAAATCTAATACATATCTTTATTGACTGCTGTTTAAGGAGCGTTAATACCAATTTTTATCTATTCTAAATCATTTATTTTAGATTTTAAAAATGTTTACTTTAATTTTATGTAAGCAGTTTTGCATACTGGATCGGATCAGAATGAAATAATTTCGAAATTTCGAAAAAAATTTAGCCAAAAATTTTGCTTAATTTTAAAAATTTGTTTTTTGCTCAATTTCAAAAAGTTCAATATTTCAATCATTTTGTAAAAGCTAAAATTTATTTGTTTTTAGGTGGGTCGGTGATCTCTATCCAACAATGGGAAAAAAGGGAAAAAGTTCTACTCAAATTTTGAATTGTCAGTATCTTATATTCGTTGTACAGATAAATCTAATATTACCTGTATTTTTTAGTTCGTTCGTTGCATGTTTTTCAACGTTTTTCATCGAATGTCCTAGGCAAGAACGAACAACGGTCTTGCTCAAATCGTCTTGTGTCGCTATTTTCTGCACGATTCTCTAACATCTTTCAATATATTCTTCCATTGTTTCATGTTTATTGAAAACTTGTAGGCGAGCTAACAAGAATACTAATGTTCGATCGGAATGTATAATCGGTGACGGTGGGAAGGGTAACCAATGTCCATTAACAGTTTTCTATTGTTCTTTAAAACAACTTACCCAATGCATGATACTCATTGCGGTTTGTGAACTCGATAACATGCAGGTAACAGACCGAGATGGACCACCTTTACTTAAATTACCAATCAAAATCGTTCGTTCTTTTAATATATTCATCTTAATTACTTCTATTATTCTATTGATACTTTCCATTCTAAATCTTACGATTTCTTGGTCTCATCATTGGCACCTTCATTCACTTTATTAGTACTCACAGATTTTGTCACATATTTCATTTTATGTTTTTCGTATAGTTGGCAAATCTCGGCGGTATCCGGATCCAACACTCGTATGACAGCGTTGTTGAGAATATTTCTCTTCAACTTCTGATCCCTCCGATGTTGAAAAATATTCAACATCGTTTGTTTCGATTCCTCTTGTTTGCATTGCTCGTGTGCACAGGAATTGCTTTACATGAGAAAGCGTCTGTACAAATTTAAAAGTTTGCTTAAAGTTCAGTCAGAAGAAATTTCCAGAATTAATACCTTAGCAACTGTCACTATTTTCTTGATTGGAGACTTTCTCCAAGTGTCAGAAATACTACTAGTGCTTTTATGAATAATCGATTTATTAACCTGCAAATAATTTAATGGCATCAAATTTTTTGTTCCAGGTGCTAAGAATCATGAAAAAATGAATAGGCAAAACGTAGCCTGAAAACACAGGTGCATGACATAAAAATTATGTTTCTAACAAAACTGTAAATAGAAACGATAAAGATTCTGAATCTAGACTCTTTGGCCTGTACCTGTCTGGTAGTGAAGAAATTTCTCAGTTTAGACCTATACCCCGTTAGAAATAGAACTGGTTTGAAAAAACTAAGTGATTTTCCATACAGCTCTGATCAGTATAATAAGGTTTCTAAATTTCTAAATTCTCTTTTAGAAATAAAAGCTGAAATATTTTCAGTCTGAATTTGAAAAATTCATCCATTGAATTTCAGTTCAACCGTTTCTCGTTGCTCTTGTTGACTAATTGATTATATCTCCTGTCCTGGCCTTTGTTCTTGTTAAAAACATTGGTTTATAGATTTTAGTTGAACAAGAAGATACACGTGCAACGGAACGGAAAATAAACAAAATAAAAGATATCTTCAGTAAGCAAACTACTAGATCTTCTTTTTACCAAAAACTATAAAAGACTGGAATCAATTACCAAGAGAAGTGATTGCTACCTTTAGTGCTCGAGCTTTTAAACGTGCATTAAAGAAACATCTTGTGTCTTAGAGTAGTTAATAGTACATACTAAGCCATATTCTATTTACTGTGCCATTTTTTCTATTGTTCAAACTTTTTTTGTTTTTCTATCTCTCTTTTTTTCTTACTAGGAATGATCTAAATCCAATTTTTCGAAATCAGGAGTTTTTCGTAAAAAATCAGAAGGAAGATCAGGAGATTTTTTTCGAAATCAGGAGAAAAACAGCAGACTATCACGTGGTTTTTTCTTGGACAAGGAAAATTTTCGTTCCCTCAAACGTTTGTGACTTTTTTCTACCAAGCAAGTAATGAGAAGGTCTCTCTTACAACGAAAGAAACCAGGAGAAAATCTTAAAAATCAGCTCCTGAAATCAGGAGAATTTTCATCAGGAGAAAAGTCAAAAAAACAGGAGTCTCCTGGTCAAATCAGGAGATTTGGGCATTCTGGATCTAGACAAGTTCTTTGTTGAACTTTTGTCATTACCCTGCCATTTTATTAACATCATGGACTAAAATAAAATTGAATTGAATTGAAGGATGTATAAAGTTCTTGAGCAGAAGAATTCCCATTCGTAGAAGACATATAATCTGAATTCTTTATGCGCATCCGTACCATCATATTCTATTTACATATTATAAAATTTCAGTTGTACCATTGTCTGCATTGAAATGTGAGTGACGTGTTATATTAAGAGTTTTGGTACCAGTGAAATGTGAGTAGCGTATTATACCAAAAGTTTTGATACTAGCGAAATATAAGTAAAGTACGTATACCAATTCGTGTGCATAACATAATTTTTTGTGTCGAATTTACTATTCATTGTATTCTGTTTAATAATATCGTTTATATTGGTATTCTCACTCACAAACGTGCTTAAAAATCCAAAGCTTCATATACTAATGATACAAAAGCTTCGAATATTATTGCACAACAAATTTCTGTTGTGCCAAATTCATTTATACCTCTCAAATCAAAAATTGATGGAGAGAAACTTGTTTCTACCTTAAAAAATCTCACAGATGCAAAAATAAAGCTTCTAAATGAAACTACAGCTCCAGTTAGCAGCAGCTGAATAAAAAAAGGAAGAAGAAATGGTTAAACAATATAGCATACGGATAAATAATAAAGTTCTCACCAGAAACAAACAATAAAATAATGTACGATTTTCTCACTTTTGATTTTTCCAAAAAAAAAGTTAACAAATGACATAAATGCAAGGCATTTGCTTGTTTTTTGTCCACTGTAAAAAATAAAGTGCGGAAAGTACTGTGGTAACGCACATTCTGTGAGAAACGGATCCAGAATGGTATGGAAACTGTGTGAAAAATTCCGTGAGAAATTTGCATAAGATGGGAATGATTGTGTGGCATAATAAACAAAAATTTTCGAGCGTGGAAAGAATTTGTTATGAATGAGCGTGGGTGCATATGTTATGAATTTTTCTCTGATTTGATATGTAAGGTTTCGTAATCTACTATAAATCTAAAAAGTTTTCTCGAGATCCTCCAAAGTTCTCCAGCGGCCTAAAAATATTTTTAAATTCAAGACTAAATTAAAGAGACTTCTCCCTCCGATCGGCGTTCGCAGTCAGGATAGATGAGAAATCTTGTAAACTTCTTTGATTCTACGGGAAAAGTGCACAACGTCATGTAAAGCTTAAAAGTTTTCCTCTGATCCTCTGAAGATCCCAAGAGGGCTGGAAGAAATTCTTAGCGATTCGTTATGAAGGACTATCTATATTCGGCAAGTTTTATTATCCATAGACGACCTTTTTATTATCAAAACTGTCTGATTTCTGGCGACATCTATTCTTGGACTACTGGAAAAGTTTCCTTAACTTTGTTTCTCTCTTCTATTCATCATGATGAAGAGATTTTACGGAAGATCAACTATAGATCAAGAAATATAAATGCGCGTTAAACACTCTTCAGCATTTCCAGATTTTCAACCACCACAAAGATGTTTTATTTACCCATCAATTCTGATTGGAAGTGAAACAAACAAACAGTATCCATTCTTTTACCTTGCTATGCTATGAGGTAGCATTGGCTTCTTACAAATGTTATTTGTCGGTCATTTATCTTGACGTATATATGACGTATACAAGAGCAAGAGTAATGCTTTAAATGGCATGTGTGGTGTTTAATAAAAATATGTTCTTATTTTATGTATTTTTGTTCTTTTTTCTAGCTATGCGAATTCAATGCATGAAAGTTTTGAATGATGAATATTGAATTATTCATTATTTGTCTGAATCTTCCGGACAAAATCCGATTATCCACTAGTGTTTTCACGTACTGAACAGTTGTAAAGTTGAATTTTACATGAAAAAAATGCAAGCACTTCTTCGTAATTTTGATCTTGTTACTGAAACTGCGTGCTTAGCGAACGATTCACTGGCTGAGATGCTCGTTCTCTACAAAAATCTATTTTTGAGAAAAAATGGTACTGAACGGAGCAAACTATATGTCTTGTTTAATTTCTATGTTTGTGATAACATACATATTGATTTTTACGATTGTATTCTTTCACCAGGATGTGTGTCCTCTACTTTAACACTTGCTGGAACTATATTTTCTAAATACTTTGTCGATGTGACGGTCTGATAGATGATTATAAGGATAGTGAAATAGTACTACCATTTTCATAAGACATGTGTAAATACTGCGAACTTAATTTAGATATTAAGTACTAGAAGAGTATTTATTAAAGTATTCAGATATCGTTCGACTTTGTGAAAGAATTCGACAAAAATGTAAAAGAAAACAGAATTTTTACTCTTTCAATGGTCGATTGTTTAAGATATTTTTACACGTTTTTAGTATGTCTGAGATGCCTAAAGTGAATGGGGAAATGCAGTCTCGACCACCGACAACAGTCAGCGTCGCTGATACTCCTAATCCGGACAGGTAGGCATAAGTGGAAATTTTGTTTGCATTTGAACATAAAGTATAGTAAGAGTTGATACGCTTATCCCTTTTATTTTTTTCGTTTGTATTCTGTTCAATAGCACATGGTCATTATCAAATATACAAAAATTAAATGTTCAAGAATTGTATGCAAAACAACGGCAATCAATGAAGCCATGGCTTGAATTTTTTAATGCAAATCAATTTAAACCACCATCGAATGTTCGAGCTGGTGCTCGTCGTGTTCTAGCGAACATTGAATATTTTCAAACGAATTATTTTGTTGTCTTTATCATATTATCAATTTATTGTGTGTGCGTAATGAGAAAAAATTCTTATTTTACTTTCTCACATTGTATTATCTCTTTGTTTAGAATAACAACACCGACTCTCTTATTTGTCTTATTAGCAATGGCCGCCGGTTTTTACCTTGTCGATTTAAAAAATCGAGAACGACAACTGTCTGTTCTTGGTAGGAAAAGGATGTTTATTTCTTCGCTAGATTCTTTTTATATCTGCCTTTTTTAGGACGTCAAATCCCTGTGGCACAGCAATATTTAGCTGTCGCCTGTTTATGTATTCCACTATTGATTATGGTGGGTGCTGGTAGCGCGATATTCTGGATTTTAGGTATGTTCATTACAGTTTAAATAAGCAATTTTTAATATTAACGTATTATTTTCAATATTGCCAATAGAGTAATGAAAATAAAAGATATGTACAAGTCTTTTGTAGGGAGGCTAAACGAGAGTATTTTGATGTATGTATTTTCGATCAATATTCTGTATCATTTAGGTGCATCGGTATTTGTAATCATTCTCCACGCATTATTCCATCAAATTCATAATGATGAAGCGTTTGGTGTACAAATGGAAGAAGTTTAAAGTGAAGTAGTTTCATGTTGTTCATTGTCCAATACCAAATAGTACAAAGTAACCATTAAAGTTGTTCTATCAATTTTTTTTTATTGTAAAATATTCTCGATTTACGTTCTTTTCACTCTCTTTTATTTATGACAATAGTTTAAGATAATTATATATCAAATGCATTGAAAACTTTCTTGCAGAGCTAGTATGAAATTCAATTTTGGGGAAAATTGTCCTAGGATGAAAAATAAACGAAGACGTGTATATTAGACCTAAAGAAAACGCTTCTGTGGGAAAAGAAAAATATGTCCTATGACATTCTCTGATCATTGCGTTCAGTAATACGCACATTGAATGCTACAACTTTAGTATGTAATGGAGTTTCATTTATAGGCCTGTTCTGTTTGCTGTGATAAACTATTTTATGCTTAAAATATAAAAAATAAAAATCTCTAACCGTTTCCAAACTATTTACAGTTCGGGATATATTTCTAATGCAAAATAAGTTTACTATTGTTTCACTGGATTGTTATTTTTTCCTTATTTTATTTTTAATATTGTTCAATATTTATTCCTTTTTTAAAGCCGGATAAAATAATATTATGTCCGATAGAATCATTGCTTTTCATATTTTGTTTTGAATGACGTTGAGTTATTATATATGTAAATCATGAACACTGCTTCGAATCTCAAACAATTATGCGTGCCGATTCTTTACATTTTGCTTGTTCAGACCACTGTTTATCTGAAATTTTTCTTTATCATATTTTAAAAATAAAGATCACTCATCATCATGACAATATTTGATTTTGATTTGTCTAGTACTCACTGTATATGAGTTGACTCATCTCAAACATGCACTAGAAGTTGTTGAACATAAAAAGAAAATCTTGTGACATGTTCGAGATAGATGTAGTCGCTTTTCACTAGTTAAATTCGTCCTTTAAAATGGTACAGATTATTTGATAGTGTTTTTAGATGGCTCCTACTCCGCCGCCCTTGACCAATTCACCTGAATTGAATTTGGTCTTAACTGATGTAACTCCATCGAATTATACAGTAGAATTTAAAATTGATTTGATTAAATCATTGAAAATCATCGGTATTACAAGTGCTGCACTTGCTGCCATTGGTTTATCTGTTTATTATATTAAACAACGTTGGAAATATGAACAACGAACGATCTTGAAAGATGAGGTATACTTTTCTTTCATTTACTTGTTAAATATCAGGTGATATTTAGATTGCTGTTGTTTTTTCAAGGTAAAAACAATATTACGTCCATTTCGATTATCCGATGAACAAATTCGTAAAGTAATGGCAAATTTAAATACGGAAATGAGTAAAGGTTTAAAACCATCAACAGATAGTGATTTAAAAATGTTTCCAACATATGTTCATTCATTACCAAGTGGACAAGAACATGGAGAATATTTGGTAGTTGATTTGGGTGGTTCTAATTTTCGAGTATGTTTGTTTATTCGATGTTAGATGACAAATATATGCTTGTAATATTATTTTTAGGTATCACATGTGAATATTGAAACACGAAAGAAGATTCGTTTGATTAATAAAATATTTTTAATTCCCCATTCTCTTTTATTGGGTTATGGAGATAAATTATTTGATTATATTGCCGATTGTCTTCAACGTTTTATGATCGATAATAAATTGGTCAGTTTTGAAAATGCAAAATTCCCGTTAGGTAAGTAGTCGAACGGTAGAAAAATGATAATTAGTTATTATTTTATTTGTATTTTTAGCCTTCACCTTTTCGTTTCCCTGTCAACAAGATAGTTTGAAGCAAGCAACATTAGTCAATTGGACAAAAGGTTTTAGTTGTACGGGTGTTGTGGGAAAAGATGTTGTGGTTATGTTTCAGGAAGCAATCGATAGACGAAAAGTAATTTTATGGGTATTATTTAATAGGAAGAATCATCACATTATGTTTTAGGGTTTGAACGTCGAAGTTGTAGCATTGGTCAATGATACCGTTGGTACTTTAATGGCCTGTCATGCAACATATCGAGATTGTCGTGCCGGTGTTATTCTCGGAACTGGTGAGAGGAGAGTAATAAATATCATTAGTAAATCTACGTTTTTTTTGAGTTTTTTATAGGTACAAATGCATGTTATGTTGAAAATTTATCGAATGTTCAGAAATGGCAAGGTGATCGTCAAAACTTGAAAGAAGTTATCATTAACACCGAATGGGGAGCATTTGGAGCATCTGGTTCTCTCGATTTTATTCGTACAGAAATTGATAGAGAATTGGACGATTCATCATTAAATCCTGCGCAACAAAAATTTGAAAAAATGATCAGTGCTCTATATTTGGGTGAAATTGTGCGTTTAATTATTGTTGATTTGGTACAACGAGGTTTACTATTTCCGGGACGAATGCAAAAAAGTCCAAGAATTAGACCTGATTATAACATATTTTTAATATTAAGAGGTGAGATAAAAATTTTCGATTGAACTAGATAATACACTTTTTCCTTTTCTTTAGGCTCATTTTATGCAAAACATGTGTCAGATATTGAAAGTGATAAATGTAAGTAAATATCGATGGTATTCAATTTCGAGAAGACGTAAGGAGTGAGATGATAAATAGATAAGAGAGATGCGCAGAAATGCACAAAACTCACCCCATCTTTCTCGATGATCATGATTCTTTCTTGCATTAAACAAAGACCAGAATCATTAAATCATGCTGCTTCGTTGTTCTCGTGACATCCTTCAAAAATCCATGTTCGGCACCAGAAAGCCACGCACTATTTGAGAAAGTTGCTTTTGTTCTTATGCCTCAGATCACTTGTCCAATAGCATACCCATTACATTGTATCTTACTACATAGCTTCTCTCGCTTGTAAGAAATCTAGTACATGAGCAATAAGTATGTATGGGAAGCACCGACAAATGAGAGAAAGAACATCATGTTAAAGTAATGACTAGTGGAGCGATGACCATCTGCGACACTGATAGAGAGGTATCAGGCTGTTCGAACCTGAAAAGTCTGACTTGTTACGTTGACAACGACAGTCGCAAAAACAGAATGATCTTCCTTCTAGTCGAATCCTTTCTTAAATCTATGTCATCCCAATGTCTTTTTTAGCTGAAGGCTTGTCATTGACATCGTCTATCTTAACTGGTATTGGTATTCATGAGCCATCCTTTGATGATTGCAAGATAATACAAGAAGTTTGTAAAACAGTGTCACAACGTGCTAGTTCATTAGCAGCTGCTGGTAGGTTGTCTCCTGGCTCTCTACATTCATTCATTGCTACATGTAAGATGTTTGTATTTATTTTTAGCTATAGCTGTTCTCATAAATCGTTTGAATGTTTCATCTGTAACAATCGCGGTCGATGGTACATTATTTCGTCATCATGATAAATTTAAAAAGAATTTAATCCGTACTATTGATCGTCTTGTACAACGAACTGTGAGTATTAATAAAATCAAATTAGTGCGAACAGATCGAATTGAGATCGAAAAATCTAATTTTGTCTATCAAAAATTATATTCCTGTATCGATCTTGGTAGAAGAACTGTTAATTTGCAAGTCTCGATTTTCGATCATAGATTTTTTTAAACATGTGCTGAATAGTATTAGAGAAGTATAAGAGAAGAAACGTTTGAAAATTAGGAACTATGGTTGAAGAACTCCGAATTCTGTTATACCTATCAACTAAAAATGAAAGCTTATATAAATCTATTATTTATTTATTATACTAGAAATGAAAAGAATATCCGTTTGATTTCATTTAATTTTAGTATCGTCTTGTATTAAGCGAAGATGGTTCATCAAAAGGTTCGGCACTGGTTGCAGCAGTTGAAAAAAACCGAAGTTCACATTAAGAAACAAATATCGTATACCTATATAGGTACTTTAGACTAGACCGTTCGATGTCATCTAATGATCGTTTATTTTAATACGATATTGTTTGTCATAATCATGTTTTATTTTTAAAAAATATTTTTTTGTCGCAAAATAACTCTCTCTCATTTCTTTTTATTACAATTTTTTTTCTATGCCCTTACTGTTTTTGTTTTTTTTACCTTATTTAACCTATCATCTAGAAAAAGTGTCCTAGGCAAATAGCAAAGTCGAATTTACTGTAACGTACATTATTAACCTTTTCAGGATGTTATTAAAACTTCGAAATATGTTGTTCTTTTAATAGCTATAATTTTTTTTTCTATTTTCTTTCACAATCAAACTTGTGTTATAAGATCTAAATAGTTGCGTTTTCTCTTTTTTTTTCTAATGTAATTTATAAACATCTTGCTTGATTTTTAGTATGAATCTCATTTATGATATTCATTATAGTTAATACAGTTCTTCTATTATTTTGCCTTCTTTTTTTTTATCTAACTAGAATTAGTTGCCCTTTGCAGGTATTATTAACTTCAATACTAGTCAAAAACATTATGATTTTTAATCTCGCATCCTTATTGTCTTTTTATATCTTCTTTTTAATTAATTATCTTTTGTCTTCTTGCTTTATAGTTAGCTGCTCCTCTTGTTGGTAGATGGTGGATTTTTTTTTTTTTTTTTTTTTTTTTTAAAGAAAACCAAAAAAAGTGAGGGCTTTTTTGTTTTATTTATTTTTTTTAGCATTTTATAAAAAAACAAACGATTGGGTTTTTAAAACGAAAAAAAAAAAAAATAATTATTTATTAATTTTTTTTTTATTGAATCAAGTGAAGATCTACTGAATATAACAATTTTTATTTGTCTACGTTTAACTTGTTGATCATTAGTTACAAACGTTATCGGTGGTTGTCTAATGCTAATACCAGTCTTAGTTTTGAACTGCGAATTTTTTATGACGATAGTCATTAAATATATTAACTTGTTTTTATGACGTGTACTACAGAACATCATGATTTGTTTATTACTGAATAGTTGATATTTTTATCTTCGATTCAAAGAAATAGCAATCAAATTTGAAGAGTAAATACGTCAACCAGATGATAGAAAGTGAAAAACATCTGAAACAATGACTTTTGATTTAGTTCAGTATAAAATTTAAAAAAGCTTGACTAATAACTAATTTGTGAAATTATACGAATGTCTTGATGTGAGTGATATACGATTTATCTCTTGTTTCATTTTGATCAATTCGGTCACCCTCGTTCATTACTTGATTACTACAAATGATGTTCGTATAGCTTCGCAACATAATAAACATAAAATTGAAATATCTCATGTTCATTGAATGATATACCATCATGGTTAACAGAAATATGACGGTTTGATGGTCTTACTTTATTTAACCCTTTGAATCCCAGTGGGTAAGTACGCTTATCATTGAATTTCGAAATTTTTGGACAATCTTCAAGAACTTTTGTCATACATAATCTTAGTAATTTATTGTTGCTTGTTTTTTGCCTAATGTGAATCTAATCAATTCGTAGAAGTGTGTATAACTAACTATACTTTATTGACGGTCTTTGAATAAAGTATTGTTTTGTTTTATTATCAAATGCATATGCATTAGTAATGAAAGAGAGCTGCTATAAATGCGTTCTTATATAGTTTATACCTTGTCTCATCAAATTTGATTTAGTCGAAAATTCGGAACTTCACGGATTAAAACATTAAATAACCTAAAACGAAATGTCGAACGTTTAACAACGAATTATTGTTTCATTCATGATACATATCAATTATGTACAAATCCAATTGAACTAGAATATCTAAGTATTATTCTAATAGACGAGGATCATATATTACTAAATTAGAAAGTGATATTTTCAACCTTTTCATCTTTAGAATGACGATGAAAACCCGTATTTTACTATACTGACATCGATAATATTGAAGTTTTATCGAAATTGACACCTAACCTTGTTACCTTTATACTCTACGATAAAGATGTCATATCGTGGATTATGAACTATAATACTTGTGGGTGAATCTTTTAAGGATAACGTTACATAACAATACCGACCAGAGTACAATTTTATCAGGATATTGACCAAATCGTTCGATAATTAACTCAGACAGAAAACAGATAGAATTGTTTAGTTAACTCATCTGTTTTATAGCAATTTCTCTTACCTTTTCGTTTTTAGATATATTCTTTTTTTTTCTTTATGTTCAAATCTAGTTTAAATTCGTTATTATGGATGGTTTATATATACCTGATGGTCGAAAATTAGCACTCATCGATCGTGATTGGATACTCGACGATTTACCGCATTTAGGTAATCCAGACGATAATCAAGATTCTCATCATTTATTAGCAACAGCTGCTGCAGCTAACAGTGGTTCCGGTATTGGCGCTAGTTCATCGGCAACATCAGGCACTAGTGGTGCAGGTACAACAAGTGGTACGACTGGTCATACGGGCATAAATCAAGCAACAGGTGGTGGTGCGCATACATCAGGTGGACACGCACAAAATAGTAATAATCATAGTCTTTTAAATTCACAAGATGATTTTGAAGGTGATTTAACATTATTGTCAGAAATTGTTGACGAAACACAAAACAAGTGGTCCGACTTTGGTTTAAATCAATTGTTGACACCGTACGCAAAATCATTAACAGCAAAACCAAAATAGAAAATTACTTCAATATTAGTGCACTGATGGCGACGGCAAATGGCTGAATTGCTATCTTACATTTCGTTTTTCGCCTCTATGCAATCTTTGTCCTTTGTGCTTAATTCATTTATTTTTGATTAGACAAAACTCATCCAGTTATATAAATAAACAACAACTTAAAATAAAAAATAGACCAAGCTTGTACGACGCCTCACAAGAGGCATTGGCAGAAGGCTATGTGTGTAAGTTTACACAAACAGAAACTATCAGCTGCATTAACAAACACAGTTGTACAGATGCGCCAGTTCTGTAAATACTAGATTTACTACAAGTAATTACTGTCTGTCCGAATAAAACTGATCACTATTACTACCACTATATAAAAAGAAGAGACCGTCTGAGTCACTTTTACTCGGAACACGGTTCTGGGCTGTCAGCACACAAAACTATCGAGAATATAATATCAGAGAAGAAACTTCTGTAAGCGAACTGTTCATGTTCTTACGAAGGGATATGTCTGCCAACTCCCATAAAAATTATTTTATCGCCGGCGAGATGGATAAAAGTGAACAAAACTTCAAGCACTTTTACCATGCATCAGTGTTTCCAACTTATTAAATCGACTAACTAAATAGACCGGTGTGCACTACCATCAGCGTACACTTGCCTACTATCTACTCTTCTCTGAACTAGAATTGGGCAAGTGAGCACAAGACGTTTCATCTATGACTCACGCGCTCTGAC
>CAJNOQ010001883.1:0-27713 GCA_905250885.1 Didymodactylos carnosus | reverse complement strand
CACGACTCACCTTTGCCACACTGCTGGAAATACCGTATGCGAAAACCTATAAAAAAGTGCTTTTGGATTCAAAAAAACTATGTCGGCAAAAAATGCCGCCTGCTCTATGAGGAAATGCCCACTGTGAAGGCTCTATCAAACGCCTGAAATCAGGATCTCTGGCAATCGAAGATCACAGAAAACCAAATCCTCGAGTTCAATCTAGAAATTGTTTGCAAATAACTCCATCACGTAGAGCAAACATTTCTGAAGAAAATGAGATGTTAATCAATCGATTGGATGGCGATATTGACTGATGATGTGCTGTCGTCGCGTGTATGTTTGTTAATGTATACTCCAGTTGATTTTTGAAATTTTTATTAACAAAAAACAGAGAAGAGAAGACTGGTATTAGAATGATAAAGTCTGCGATGATCTCCACTTAAGCGATGGATAAGGGATAGGTAAACTCCTTGCTACTGTAAGGAGAGTATTTTTCTTGAATGATAATTACATTAACAATATCAGTGTTGCACTTGAACCTCCATCACGGGATTTGGTTACTAATCCTGTGAGATGCGGTTATTTAGCTAACGAGGAAACCCTTCTAGATGTTCTCTTCCGATTTCAATAATTTGTGCATGGATCGACAGACCTCAGTGAGGTTTTAAATATCCTAAGAGGATTCTTGCCCATGACTCTCGAAGTCCCGGTTTTCTGCATTCATAGCTCAGTACGTATTGGTGTTAAACTGCCCAAACCACTCTATTGGACTTATCGCTCGAAGTGCACTGCATCCTTTCTACATATCCATCCTGGTTGCATTATTCAGCAAAATGGGTAAGTTTGATAAGGCTCGGAAAATTTATTCACCGATTCTTCTTGAAACAGTTTTGAAAGATGATTTTCATACTTCAGCTTATTTTCACAACCGACTGGCCTTCATTTATAAACACATAGATAAAACAGATTTACTGCAGTACCATTACAATGAGTATGTCAATTTGACAAAAATATGCGACCGCCAATGACGCAAATATATTATCCCTTTGGGTACTACTTTATACGAATAGGGTGACAGTAATAAGATTCTCATTACTCCAGCTGCAGCTCGTTTGGATCTATTTCTTGATCACGACGTCTACGTTCATTCCAAACAAAAGCTTTGCATAAATCATTTAAAAGAATCATATTTAGATCCCGATACAACAATCGACACGAGTCAATTAGAACCTGCAACTTTATCTACTGGACGATTAATTTTAGCTTTGAAAAATGAAATTAAAAGAAAGCGAAATCAATCTCTTATTTCTTTCGAAAATGAATTAATGGCAAAAGAAGGCTTTAAAAGCTGGACTGGCTGGACAAAATCAGAGTTAGAAGTCATGTTAACAGTTATTTTAGATTCGAAATCTATGAGATCAAGTAAACATAGATCAGTTGCCGATGCATTATTAATGTTTTGGGTCAAGTTGAAAACTAATCTAACCTATAATCAAATAGGAACGCTATTTAACTACAACACCAATTTCGAAGATCGACGAAAACGAGTTTTTGAATCATGTGATGCGATTATGAATTGTTTATTAAAATATTTTATTCCAAGGTTTTTAGGATTGAATCACTTAACTCGTCAGCAAGCTTTTTCTCGTGATACTATTTACTCGAAAATATTCTTTAGTGATGGTGTGAAATTGACATGGGATGCCACTTATTTTTTATGAATAAAAGTAGCGACCATGTACTTCAAAAAACCACTTACAGCGGCCACAAGAAACGTCACCTGGTGAAAATGATGTCTATAACGTTGCTGGATGGCTACGTTTTGGATACGATTGAAGTAGAAATCACAAACCACAGTGAAACAATTCTTAGATGCAAAATTTCTTTCCGTCATTCAACTTCGACTCGGTATTATTGCTGGATTGAATATAAACTAATGACAATGCAGGCAATGCTTCAGAAAGCGACGATACGTCCGATGACGATGAGACATTGGTTGAAAGTTTTTTTGAAAAACTACCAATCAAGTCCTGATACTGCCAATGTATTACCAATGCGAAAGGAGCTGTGGTTGTTGTGCATAAGTAGCGGGTGTACTATGGTTTCTCGGCTACGCAAGATACCATCAATTTACTCCCTCGAAATATACACAACGCTATCGGCAGACATTAGTGAATATGGAAATCGACTGACCCTGCCTAACAAATATGTACGGCAATGTAAAAAGAATTCTCTCATGTTTTTAGTTTGACTTGTAAAACAGAGCATTTTTTTGATTAAATAAAGTTATTTGCTGAAAATAGAAGATTGAGTTCGTTAGTGTTTAACCTTTGTCCTAGTGATTTTTCACTTCGTAAATAGTAGTATACCTATAGAAAGAAGTACTTGGCAACCACGCAAATCTCTTTATTTTACCTTAAAAACGTGTTTTGAACAGTTTGAAATGAAATCAAGTGAAAAAGATGAAAAAAACGTTTTTTAAAAAAATCGAAAAATACACACTTTTTTCATTAAAGTGAGTCTGTTGCTTAAAGTCGTCAGAATTTCTGTTTCATTACACGTGCTCCTCGAACCTTCAGAATGAGCTTTTTGTAATCAGCAGATCAAAGTGCGTACAGAGAAGTATATTTTGAGGTTTCGGAGCTAAGAGATGTGTTCGAACTTTGGTTAAACTTTAGATGTCTTTGATTTTGAGAATTATATTATGATTATTGAATTGATTATTAGTATTTACGGATACGGATTCTTTGAAAGTTCAAGCGTGCTGTTTTCTGTTGTTTCTGATGTTTTCTTCACATACGGCAAACGTTACGTTATTGGTAATACTCACGTTAGAACCATACGACATCAGCTTCTCTTACCTTTATTTTCAGGTGAGATTCATAAGGGACACAAAGCTTCATCCGCTATGAAAATGTCTTCCACTTGCATTATCACAGCTCACTGTTAACTTTTCACAAATAGAGTGAAGAAGATAGTTCAACATCGCATAGAAACAGGCCGGAAGGACTTAAACGACGGACTACATCTTCAAAATTGCTGCGTACCGACTTAAGTGCATCACGTTCTCGAAGAAAAAACCGAGTGTTACAAGATGCATAATGCCTAGGTTTAGATGTTTTAGCAACTCTATGCTTTGTTTTTTTATCTTTGAGCATCTCAACTATGACTGCGAGAAGAAGGAGAAACCATTGAGTTAAAATAAACGTTTGCTGGCTCGTTAAAACATGCAAAACAACAGCTTCTCTTTTAAAGAGTATTGTTACATCACTTGCATCGAAAAAAGAATACACTTTATGAGCCTCGTTTCTTTGGCAAACAACAAATTATCCATCTTTTGGCAGTCTAATGATGTTTTTCTTCTTTTAAGTGACTACGTCACAATGTTTGTCGCAGCACTCATGGGTTACTTTTTCTGTTATATGGCAGTCATTGGAATGTAATAATGCACCACTTCACTTCTCACAGATCGATCAAAGAGGCGATAGCGTCTCACATTCCGTCAGAGACGACGAACATGGTGATCATTGAAACTAGAAGAGGAGTATGTATCAAACGTAGTTAACATATGTTCAGCAGACATCGACTGTAGGCCTTGCAGGTTACTTCTCCAAGACAGATTAAATTAAACATGAGACGGCTTGATCATATACCTTCCAGGACATCGGAATCGATGTAAGTTTCTTTGCTTTTTTAAAATACCTATCAGCTATATCATGCGATTTATTGATGGTTCAAAAGGAACTGTATATCTTCAACACGTCAGATCACATTGGCCATTGTCGGCGTTTGTTTACTGAGTATTTTGGTGGGCGTGGCTGTTATAATTCCGATGCGATTACAACACAATAACAATGCGTCCAATACCATGACAATCACGGATCCAGCATTAAGTGTCTCAGGTTCGTGGTTAACCTAAAAGCATTGTGCTCTAGTGCTGCATGAACTATTAGCGTAATGACTGGATACTATTTAAGACTTGCTTTTCGCAAAATTTTGAGAAACTTATTTTACGAGCATGTTCATGCATAGAAAATTCTCAAAATTTTCGCATGCAGTGTACAAAACTAGAAACAAGACGGCGAAGAAAGTAAACGGATACCGCTTCTCTCTTCGAATATCCAAATCTCCAGCAATTTTTGTTGTTCCTATCTTAAAACCCATAAGCCTTATGTGCTGCCTTATGTGTCCACTCATCACAGCGTCTGCAAGTTCAACGACTACCTTACCGTTGACTACGAGCACAGTCGCTACAACCTCGACTGCCTCAACGTCGTCCGCAGATGAGTTAGACCGAACGTCAGATATGTATAGTTTTGAGCCAACGTCCGATAATCTATTAGCAAGATGTTCTAGAGACTCTTTTTGTTCATTAGATAATTAATAACGCACGTAGGTAAAGTTAGATAAAGATTCGAGTAATTTCCTGTTGGATACGTCTCATAACTTGGCCCAAAGCTCTTACTCTTGGTCCAAGTCGATCTCTACACGCTCTATCCGGTGCCGTTCTGCGTTTGTTGTACCACCTAGGACTTGCAAGAGGACCTCAATATATTGGCTTTTTATCGTAGAGTTGTTGAATAGCTTGCGTATATCTCTGTTGATCTTTTGCGAACCTGGGTCGAATAGAATCGAATCGAATACGACCTAGCGGATTCGCGCTATCAGCTAATTCTGTATTTGCTATTGAGTGAGGATATATGAAACTTCCCGTGTTACAAAATTCACGTCTTCTATTTTGTTCACGCGTTCAAACGTTTCAGAGGGGCTTTTTGATCATACTTGTCAGCCAATATACTCAAAAAGAGCTTGTGATGTTCAATTCATTTTAGTCGCTATCATAAACCATTCGAGGGTTCATGGCTGATCGCTAAAACTCTAAGAGTTTATCACTCAACGCTTTTTTCGAGTGTTGAAGCGTAAAAGAGACTTCATTAATCGTATTTTGCCTACTCTCGATAAACAAAGACAAGAGGCGTTAATGCTATTTTTCGTCTCACGAGAATCGTGGGAAATAACCATTTGCGGACAAAGTTTGCGAAATAAGTTAGATATGGGCAATAGTCCTTTTATTTTCCTCGAGACGACTTGACAGTTTCGACCTTATACCCTCCACCGGGATTTCTGAAATTTTTTTTCAAAATCCATTTTTGCAATACGTCTAAACAAATCAAGTCGGTCACACTGATTATGAAAATCGTTATTAAAATTCTCGAAAATGTGACATGAAGATAAGAGACAAGTACAAGGGGGGAAAAGCACCACAGGGCGAGTGTACCCATTCCGGAATACCTTTATTCTAGCATGCCATTCTGCCATTCTAGAATACCATTCCGTTTTTTAGTAGACAAGCTTTTAGTCGAATTTTTAGGTGACAATAATAGTTGTAAGAGAAACTACAAGCGAAAGCAAATCTTTCATTTTAATACATTGTAAGTTACGTTTTTTCTTCTTTCTGCATGTATATTCAATATGTGCACAGTATAGTGTGTGTTACCACCGATGTACTAAAAGTCGCATAAAATCTGCACTAATCGTGTGCTTAATCTCGATTAATGACTGATTTTTTGATGATTTTAGCGATTAATCACGACTAATTGACGCCTTTGTTTCTAGGTACTAGGTTCAAACCCATCTTAGGAAATACATATCTTTTCTGTTTTTTCATTGTTTATTCGGTGTAATGACATGTGAGTCACTCAGCAACGGTCTTAGCACCAGCTCAAGGCGGAGCCTTGTCGACGAGTCGATTTTAGACATTTCTCAGATACCAGCTGTTCACTGGGCTTCCCGACTTAACGCTCTAAGGACCATAAAGAAGGCTCCTAACAACTCCGTTTTACTCTAAAATAAAAAGACAATTTAAATAGAATTGAATTTCTCGTTGAAATCGTTATATACATACTTTACGGTAAAATAAAATGGTGAGAAAGAATAACCATTTGATCGCTTAAAACCAGAATTAATCACAATTAATTGATGATTTTTAAAAAAGAAAAAATCATCGGAATCCAAATCGATTGTGATGATTAATCGCAATTAATTTGCAATTTTTTCAAAATCTGATTAATTGTTAAAAATACCCCGATTTCATCAACATGGGCAGTCAATACAAGCAATTAACTATCTTCTGACAGACTTTTACCTGAACAAGGAAAATAATTCTTTAGGCTTCATTGCTTTTTCTAACGACAGATCATATCTTTTTTGTTTGACATACGGAATACTAGCAAATAAATAAAATAAATTCTGGACCTTCTCTTACCTTTATTTCGTTACACACTCAAAATTTTTGCTCATATTTAGAACCAAAACAAAAAACTTTCTCCTGGTCAACAATGCCAGTCCATCATTCTAAGGCGACTTTGTGCCATTCCGGAATGACATTCTGAAAATTTTGTACCCATTCCGCAACGTACTTTTTACCCCTTAATCGAGTATCTAAAGCAGAAAAAGGGAGTTTGACACCAGCCGAAAACCGAAATCCCACCCTTCCACATTCCCAATATAGTTTCGCATTTCGGGACACTCGGATTACCGCCAGATTCTCTAATTAATCTCTCGAAACCAATCAGTTTTCTATGTTTAGTTTCTGTGTTCATTCACGTATTTCGCTGTTTTTTCAGCACTGTCAATAGATTTTGATGCTAGACACACTCAAGTTCTGGCTTCTATGTGAGGTTTTATACCTTTGACTCTCTGTTCACTTGTGGCCGATCGAGTTCTACAAACACAGCACAACTCCGAGATGACAAGGCATTAAAATCTGTGTGGTTTAATTGCTACAGGCATCCAAACCCATACTCTTGGGTATTGGTATTGAAGCACTGGGCCATAACCAGCTTTCTACTTCTGTTCACACATCCTACGATGAATAACATCAGATATGCCTTGAGCAACGATCGAAGAAGCATTGCTTTGAGTCATATGGAGTCAGCTCCAGCCCTGAAAAGTAATGCCTGCTACGAATATTGATTGGCGATGTAATATAAGAAACAGTTTATGAACTATAATAATTGCCTATCCTATTTTGAAATAAGCGGATCATATTGATAGAGGCTTGTTGTAAACAGAATCCTTCATTTAATACTTGTCCATCTATTCATTTTTTGTCAGCCACTTCAACGACGCCAACCACGACTACAACATCCACTTCAACCACCACGACTACAGACACTACTTCAACGACCACAACCACGACCTCAACATCCACTTCAACCACCACGACTACAGACACTACTTCGACGATCACAACGACGACTACAACAGCAAGTGAGTCCACTAGGCATCCTTACTCTTGATTTTGTGCTATACATCATCGATGATCACGAGTAAAAGTGAAGGACAGTGTGTAAACCGATTTTCTATATAGATCCTTACTTGTGCGGAAACATGACTACGTGGCTCAACGCTGACATAGGGTGCTGCAATCTCAGCGTCTCGACTAGCACTAATTGGACATCTTGTTGTGCGCTGTGTCTTTCCACCGCCGCTTGCAGAAGCTACACGTACGTTATCAGCGCGCGTAACTGCTACCTGAAGACAACACCTCCCAACAATGGCTCCTCCAATCTGGGTACCGTGTTTGCAAGATATCCGTAAGAAAAGAAGAGTCAGCCATCAAGATGAAAAAACTCCGTACAGTGTGTTGTCATTCACATTGCCTTGTTGCGGAAACACAGATTCAGGCACTAAAGAAATCAACAAATACATGCTCATTTATATGTACAAGAATTGGCAAACGATGTTTGTGTGAGAATGTACCCTTGCTGTGTAAACCGTGCATTTTTAGAGAAGTAAATCATTCACACAAACACTCCTTGAATTCATGTCCACACCACTGTTAGAGTGTATACATCGCCGTTAGTTGTGGGTAGGGGTGGCGCTTTACCGTTTCTTTACAGGTAACGCAGTAACGCATGCGTTATTGCGTTTAAGTAACTTCGAGTAACGCTTATGCTACAAGTCAAGCTAATAAATACTTATATGTTTCTTGCTGATATAACTATTGTTGGCACGATTGAGTTTCTGATTTCAGTTAAGCTTACTTCGATAAATACAGCGAGTAAAATTGCTTTTATGTACGGTTTTTGTTTGTGTTAATATTCTTACCCCTTCAGTTCCATGCGACTGTGTGGCTGCTATGGTATTACTGTGAACATCTGGTTATAATGTAAAGTGTTCTGCACTCTCTGGATACCCCTAGTTGGTCTACAACGCACCTCTCTCTCTCCAAAGGCCGTTCAATACTCCATGGTATTGAAGAGTGGGCGAATACTGAAACTTTTGAGCAAAGATTTGTAGACATGCATTTGAACTAACATCGTTATTGGCATTGACATCAATGCTGAAGTATTAGTCGAATTTTTCTTTTATTCAACGTTGTCACTAATTGCCGTAACGGTAATGCCGTTACAGTTGATACACTTTTTGGACACTTTTTGCTAGAAAATGAGAGATTTACTAGCTCCGCGCATCATTTGCTGCTGGGGAAAGCTTCAATGATGATGACACACGGAATCAAACAATGCTTAAGTGTGATGTGATCCTATAATTTTGCACACTACTGTATAAACCGGGCACCCGTTTAAATAACTACAATGACTGCCATATAACAGAAAAAGTAACCCATGAGTGCTGCGACAAACATTGTGACGTAGTCACTTAAAAGAAGAAAAACATCATTAGACTGCCAAAAGATGGATAATTTGTTGTTTGCCAAAGAAACGAGGCTCATAAAGTGTATTCTTTTTTCGATGCAAGTGATGTAACAATACTCTTTAAAAGAGAAGCTGTTGTTTTGCATGTTTTAACGAGCCAGCAAACGTTTATTTTAACTCAATGGTTTCTCCTTCTTCTCGCAGTCATAGTTGAGATGCTCAAAGATTTCGGTGACTCTTGTGTTTTCGACTAAAAGAATCTATCCGGACAGGGTTGCAACCAGAATAAATGGTGTTGAATTCTTCGTTGTCCTTTGGTATAGAAATCTACGGCTTACGTCACGGAGCTCTCGTGTTCTGTGAGTGAATAATCAACCATCTTTTTCTTGACGAATGGACTTGGACTGTAATAGTTCCCGTTGCGTTGATTTAACGCTAACTGGAAACACAATTATCGTTAAAACAACGGTAACTGACTTTTCAGTTATCGTTACCAAGGGTAAGGAAACTCAGAGATTTGGTAATATTACGTCCGTTTCGAAAGTCTGTATTATAGATAAAATCAAATCAAATTACAGAGACTCGATGATCTACACAAATTGATTAAATAACGCTCTGACGCTTTCAAACTTTTGAAAGTCACATAACTCGTGAACTCATGCTGACGTGATAGACTTCTATTCCATACTTGGCTTTGAAACACGTACTCCCTCTTAGAAACTTTTCTGACCGGTGAAAAGCTATAGCAACTGCTTCTGTAACCTAAGGTGGAAAATATGGACGTTGTCATCGTGAAAAATATGCATCAATTTTGTAGCAACAAGGTCGAGTTACAACACAATGAATAATGATTCTGACAGTAAATTCATTCGACTTACAGGCAATGAACTTGGTGAATCGATGCGATTCACGTTATTTCTTTTATTTCACATGTTAACTTCATTTTACACTGTACATAAGTAATCTGAACTCTTACGTCGCTCTGGTATTTTGCCATAAGAAAAATTTCGTTTTGCACTTAGAGTAAGACGTTTTTGATTATTTTCGATTTCAAATAATCGATAATGTTCAATCAAAATCGAAAATAATCGAAAATGTCTTACTCTAAGTGCAAAACGAAATTTTTCTTATGGCAAAATACTAAAGTGACGTAAGAGTTCAGTCCTCTAGGATCGATTCTATTGGCTGAAAACTCCATCTCAACTTCGTTGGATAAAAATGATATGGAATAAGTATTCGACTATGGGAAATCCGAAAATGGCTTTGGGCGACCTTTATGGTTGATTCTGTTAGTCAAAAGTTAATTTCAACTTGACTGGATGAAAATGACATTCTTTTGGGTGTACAGGAAAGGGTCTTATTCCCTTGAGTGTGAAGGAAATGGTCTTCTTGAGTTAAAATGTGTGTATGTGTATTTGCAGCCTAGATACTAGCGACATATACATTATTAGCGGGCAGACAGACACACTTATCTGCGTTCTAACAGAGTAGTGAGCACATTGTGTGTGTTGTGTGCTCAGGCGAAACTTTTGAGAAACGAAGGGAAAACGAGGATAAGTGTAGGGAAACTGGTAAATTCTATTGGGGTATTTAAAGGAATAATGTCCGGTGAGAAAGAATCAAGGTTCGAGACGAAATGCTGGTGGACGAGGGCCTGTGCAGTCGAAGCACGAAAACGTGCAGCGAGACAAGCACTTCTGTAAAAAGTAGTTTGGATTAGTAGATACGGCTTTTTTCTTTCGAAATCTGAGAGGAAATTAGTTTTGATATTGCTGATCTAATCTGGTTATTGATCTTCGAAATGAGAGGAACAGTGAGTAGTAAAAGAAGTCGCAGGCCACCGATCAAGACAGAAATGTGTGGTTCAGGACAAAGTAGAATTTCCGGTTAGTAATTACGTGAACAAGGGAATCATGATGTCAGTGAGATGTGTAACAAAAATCCTTAAGATCCTTAAGAAAAAACTGCTTCGGTCAGAAGAAAGTTCGGCCAGTTAGGGAATGCGGGTCGAAGCAAGCGCCGAAGGCGCAGAGCGAGACAAGCATTGTGTACATTGTTGTGTAATAGTTCTTGTTTTATCAAGCTGTTAGTTGACTAGTCTCCCATCTAACTGAAACATGTACTCACATAACAGCAAACATTACTTTGTGATGTTGATATTCAGCATTCATTACCTTACCAGAGCTGGTCAAATCAGGAGTTTTGCCAGCCACAAGTCAAGTCAAGGTTGGAGAATTTTTTCTCCCAAATCAAGCCAAGTCACTTCTCGAAATTTTTCCGCCAAATCAAGTGTGACTAAAATTAGATAGATCATAAAATTTACTAGCTCTCACTAAAAAAAATTTGTACATGATGAAGACTTCCCCTATCCAGCGGTGTATATATTGTCGAATCCTAATGTGCACCGTCAGAGAAAATTAAAGATAATACCTCTTTTTTAGACTTTTTTAAAATATTTTTTATTTTTGAGCTAAATATTGTGCATTATAGACTAAAGTGTCCTCTACAAAACAAGACCACTCCCAGCTCTCCAATTAGGCAGAACATAAAATTTGCTAGCACCTTTTTTTAAATAGTACCGAAAAAGTTTCACGATAAATTCCGAATAAATAAAACTGTAAAAAGAAATGCAGCAGACATCTTCGTTCTCTTCGTACGCCAGTATTCAAAGAAGAAGCTGTAGAAGATTCGACTCAAAATTATATATTAGTTGAAGCTTAAGTATTAACGTTAATTCATGCGGTTACGAGACAAGTTCTTTCTTTGTTCTTCTTGCAATATTAGATTTAGGCGCTCCACTACAATGTTTTGACAGATTGCTGTCCTAGATACGAATATGTCATTGTTAAGAAAAATTTTATCACTCTCTTTTCACTTGTTTAGAACTTGATCTTATTTCTATCCGCCACTGCCCCTCCACCTTACTTTTGTCAGCTATTTATTTTGCTACCATTAATTCTACTATGCATTACATTACAACACATCGATAACCCAAACAACAAGAATACGCAGCAAATCTTACCATTAGTAACACGTCACATCATATCAACAAGGGGCTCTCTGCACATTCTTGCTCACATGAACTGGCACTAAGTGAACTCATGCCACAGGCAATTATGAAATCACGAACTAATACAGGGACACGGATGCCCTCGTCGGCCTTGCCGGTGCTCCGTGTACGCAGCTTGAACCCAGTACTACTGTCACTATAAGCGGTACGGACACCCACATCGGTCATGTCAGTGTTCCGTACGCCATGCTATGGTCTATCACGGTGGTTTCACACCCTTATTATTGACAAACATTACGATTTTTTCTTCAGTCTTTGTATTTTTGGCACTGAGTGCTCGTGAAGCCAAAATAAATGTGAAACAAAGGTTCCCTCATTTCTCAGGTTAATGGCGAGTAGTTAACTGTATGAATTGCGGGATAATTGTGAAAAATCATTTCCAACTTTTGCTAATTAGCACTTCTTTATTTATCAACTTATTGCACTTCATTTAGTCGAGACCAAAGCTTTCTAATTTAGAATTTTCTTTGCTTTTTTCATTTGTCGCATCGACTATAAAGAAAATAAATTTATTGGAAGACTAACTAAAGAACAGGTAGAATGAATTATGCGAAGCTTTATGCTGTGTAAATACGCTCAGCGACTAGAAGGGTTATCAGAATTTGAGAGAAAGATCAAATATCCAGATGGAATTATCGTTTTTGTTGGTTTATTTGAATAAATCTGTTGTAAGTGAAACTCAGATTGTTTTTTCTAACAAGGTTAGAGTAAATACGGAATACTTCTTTCTGCCTTATATTTCATATGCGTCATAAAACAAGTCATGCGTGGATTTCGGAGGATTTTACTATTCTGAAATAATCTTTCATCATAAAGAAAATATATTTGTCTAAATTGTTTACTTAAGCCGCTTCAAAACAAATTTCATTATTAACAGAAAATCTCGAGTTAATGTTGCTAAAACATCGATTGTTTCAAGCATGGAACATGAAGATCAGAAGATGTTAAAAACGAGGAAAATATAAGATTAATATGGTTTGATGAGCAAGTGAATGCATCAAATGAACAAATAAATGAAGCAATAGAATTATCGATTATCGAGATTTATTAATGATTATGTGAAGAAAATCAACAAACATCTATTGATTATATGAATATGATGCAAGAAGAGAGAATAATTATTTCAACTGGTTCATCAGCTCTAGAATTTGCCAAGAATATTCATGATTTAAAACAGGCTATTTTTCGTTAAAGACGTACTTAAATTGTTTATTAAATGTCAAATCAACATGTCAAAGGTGACCAGTTTGAAACAATTCATGCTTTATCAATAATTTGCTTAACAATTAGAGAAATACGTATAACATGTAACGGCAAATACACGATTTTCTAGATAATTTTAGGTCTGTTCAGTCGAATCTTAAATTTACCTAGTTAAACTTAAAAATCAATTTATGAATTTATTTCGATTCTAATTTTCCACAAGAATTCCTGTTTTACATATATATAGGCATGCACCAGTTTTTAACTGATGTTGGGGCATCCGGGAGAATTGCTACAAATCAGTTATCACGATTCTCTCAGAGCTGTAAAACATCTAATTTTGTAGAAAAATGTTTGTCTACAAAATGGATTTGTTAAAAGAATTCCAGAATCATTTCTAAGAAAACTTAGAGCATTCTAAAATGTACTAAATTACGAAAAAAAACCTGTTCGAACAGTTTTTTTTCCGTGATTTAATGTATTTTTGAATACTCCGAGTTTTCTTAGAAATGATTCTGGAATTCTTTTAACAAATCCATTTTGTAGACAAACATTTTTCTACAAAATTAGATGTTTTACAGCTCTGAGAGAATCGTAATAACTGATTTGTAGCAATTCTCCCGGATACCCCAACACCAGTTAAAAACTGGTGCATGCCTACATATATATAATAATGGTAATAATTACGTCTCCGATGAGAAACTTATCTGAATCTTATTAAGATCATGAGATCCAAGAAATTCCTTGATTTTATTACATTTCTTTAACATCTTACTATGAATTTTCAAGATTTTAAATAAGAGTGATGCATGACTGACTAAGAATTTTTTAATTTTATTGTTCAAGTGCTGATAAAATTCTTTCACAGAGCCGAATTTTCGTTCAAATCTTCTATCTTACATTGTTAAGAATTGTATTCGAACAGACCTAAACAACGAAAAGAAAGGCGACTATAAGGTTTCACCACAGAACGGGATATACGTAGGGTTTGTACTGAAAGACTTCCTGCATTCAGTGGTGTATATATTATCGAATCCTAATATTGAACCGTCTGTAAAAAATTTCACCGTCAAATTAAAGGTGACGCCTCTTTTTTAGACATTTTTAGAAATATTTTTTATTTTTGAGTTAACTATTGTGCATTTTAGAGTAAAGTGTCATCTACAAAAAATACCACCACTCCCAGCTCTCGCAGGCCTTCTGTTGAGAAGATACGAACTTTTTAACCCTTTACCCCCGACAGTGGTTCCAGAAGAGCCACTGATGAAATAACTGCTGGAATAGAGTATTGGTGTGTCCAATATAGTAATAGTATGGACAGATCGGTCAGGTGCACTCCCGTTTGTGCAGAGTAGTTTGGTAACTGCAGTGACCTTTGAGGAGGAATGACTTGAAAGAGTCCTATTTTGGGCTTTTCGTGAATTTTATATAGTTCGACCAAAAAACATCGTGGAGAGCTCGGGGACATCTCATTCTGTAGAGAATTGTTTACTCTATCATTCTACAAAATTCTACAAAATTTTATTCGCAGATTCTAGGTGCTGAAAAGCTAGGATTTGGATTTTCTAGAAAACTCTATTATTGGGAATCTAGTGACGACTTTTAGTTTCTCAAATCTTAGTTGGAAACAATTTTCCAAATCTATTGATCTTGTCTGTTGATAGAAAAATATTTTCCGAAAAAATCCAACTTTCGTGGTTTTTCAAAAATCATCGATTTTGTAATTCATCTTTTCGGAGAGAAACCAACGAAAGAAAATACTTTTTTACGAATCGATAGCTTATAGAATTCACTACAAGACATCCATGTTTTTTTAATCTTTTACCTTCGATCTACAAATGGTCACTCCAGTGACCTGGAGGGGATAATGGACTAAAGTTTACGCTGAAAAAACTCTATTTTTTTATTTTCGAAACTTTTTCCTCTTGCATTCAGTACTTGATAAACTTTTGAAACAGTCAATCTTGTAACGTAAAGATTTCTCTACAAAATGAGATGTCTCCTAGCTCTTCACTAGGTATGCACCGGTATCGGTATTCATACCGAAAATACCGAACTTCGGTACATACCGATACCGAAAATACCGACTTTTTTCACTTAGAATTTTTTGTATTTTTTCATTTGAAATGAGATGTTTTAGCGTCCTGGACACCCAGAATGGATCAGAGACGGAAAACAAGAGCTTTGTTTGCTTTCTAAAGCCAACGTTTTTCTTTTCTTTCTATCTGAACATGCTCAAATACACAGCTGAGTGTTGTTTATACGTTCTGCTTGTCCAGGGTGCTAAAATACCTCATTTCAAATGAAAAAATCCAAAAAATTCCAAGGCAAAAAAAGTCGGTATTTTCGGTATCGGTATATACCGAAGTTCAGTATTTTCGGTATTCGGTATACCGATACCGGTGCATACCTACTCTTCACCATGTTTTCTGATAGAGTTATGATCATTTTCCTGGAAGCCTTTGAAAAAGTCACATTTGTGATATAACGTCCAAAATGATTCTAACTCTATCAGAAAACATGGTGAGAAAGTCTTCCTCTATAAACGTACGTCTATCCCGTTCTGTAGTCAAAAAAATAGTCGCCTTTCATATTTTATAGTCAATTTTTTGAAGTTGACTTGTACACACCATCTTAGTAAGATAATTTTAAAAAGAGTCCAAGATTTTGAAGGATAATATCCATTTTTATCCATTCAGAAATAATCAATTTGCTTTTTCGAGATACGATGAACTTTTAGATTAATCTTTACGATATTATGATCCCATTTAGCAAAAGCTTCCCAAAATGTTTTAATGAAACATCTTCTAATTTAGAATTCTAAAAGGCAACCACTGTGATTTTATTGTTAATATATCGATCGTATGAATTTTTCATGACTCTGTCGAGGACGCCTTCTCATCGAGTAATTCCGATACATTTAGTATGTAATTGTGAACAGAAATCTCTGATATATTAACAAAAGATAAAAGTTATTTAAACAATTTGTCGCTTGTATGATGCTTATTACATAATATATATTTCTTATCTTCTAAAACAGCGAATTGTTACGGTATGACAAGATTATGTTTCTATTGTTTTCTTCTCTCTTAATGGAATGTTGAACTACGTGTGTGATGTTGGACGACGACGACGACAACTAACATATGTATATATACGTCAGTTGATTAGTATCGTTCAATCAATTCTTTTTTTGTTAAACATCTCTCTCTCTCTCTGTCTGTATGGTTCGTATATAATAGTATGCCATGTTCATATGAATCGAGCACACGTTTCACTTCGTTAATCGCAAGCAGAACATCATTATTTCTCTACTTTTATTTAATTCAAGCTACTATATTCATAAGTCATGCACAGTAAACACAGTGAACATACATTTGACATACCAACAAAAGATAAAAGTCATGTAAGTATTACTTACTATCTACGAAATAAGTATGTTAAAACATATGTAAACTAAATACTTAACACTAATTTGATTCAACTAGTTTTTATTCGAAATTTAAATCTAATACAAAATACATTAATCAAATCATCATCTTTTAATATACTAACAATGATATTGACACTTTTCAAGGTTCTCTATTTTTGTTTATGTGGAACGAGATGCATGTTTATCTTACTCATAAATATGATTTCATGATATTTTTATGCTAGAGAGACAATGAATGAATATGACTTATATTAAACTAACTTCAAAATCATTGGAATTCTTGCGATCATATCACCGGACCAGAAAAACATAAAGTTAGTTTTGAGTTGCTGAAGAGTGCTTTTCGTATTCAGCACACTCGATAGTCCAGATGCTTTTCTATTTTTAGCAAGAGACACTTTTGCAACGTTGAGTAAAACTATAAATATGCCGTTTTCTTTGCGCCATTTTATTTCAAATTTTTTCGAAACTTTTAGAAGTACTCTTCGTTAAAATAGAAAATCTTCATGGTTATCGAGTGTGCCGGATACGAAAAAGCACTTTTCAGCAATTTAAAACTATTATATTTTTGTAACTCCAATGATATGAACTTTTTTTCCAGCACTACTCTATAAATTTGTAGTGGATGCAAAATAGTGATTTGTTCTGCCATTCTTTGATTGTGGATAGATGATTAATTAAAATTCATTTTTGCTTCGGATAATTATTTACAATTAGATAACAGTCTGCAAAATGTTGAAGTATTTCAAGTCATTGTATAAATTATATGTTTGCATGTAATAATAAAACTTAGTTATAGCGTGAAAATTTGCATTACGAAGAGCAATGAATCGTCTTTTTAATCTTGTATATTATATCTTCTAGGACAGTGATTGTTCAGTTGAAATTGACGCTTATTTGGGCTGTTGGATAGACACAAAATATGGTCAAAAAATGACATTTTTCAATTTGGAACCGGGTCAATTAGTCGGTATTACAAGTAGCGGTGCTCATGTATCGGCTGTTGTTGATGGAATTCATATTCGAATGTCAATCGAAGATCAGTCTGGATCAATGCTCGAATACAAAGGTATATTATGTGCACAACAAAAAAAAATTGTTTGGCAAAAGCGATTGAATACATTCGGTTGTTGGAGAACGACAAGTCCGTGGATTCGATGTTAGAAATCACAGAAAATCCAGTAATCAATCAATATATAATTATTTTGAATTTTTTCATTTTAATAAGTGTCATACGTTGCCATCAGAAATCAGTTTGAGTGATGGTAGTAAATAATTATTAAGTTTGTACATTTGTTCAAATTGTCTTAAGTGTTGTACATATATCTAATTAATGGATTAAATACACACGATTAACTTATAATATAGACTTCAGCTTATGACTGATTACCTTATTTTTAAGCACTAAATAGTTGTCTTAGGTTATCAACGATAAGTCTATTATGAGAATTTACTCCATGTTTTTCGAATAATCACTGGAATTTTCTCTTTTTTTGACAAAAATCTTGAAAATTTTTCTTCACTAATTTATGTATTATTAAATTTTCTATGGATTAATTTTTATTTTGAAAAAATAAAATTATTTTCGTCTGAAATATGATGGATTTTACTAACAGTTCGTCGAGAGATCTTGGGAAAATTAAATCAAAGATTTTGTATGTAAGTGATCAATCATGATGATGTTAGATTCATATATGCTGCACATACTCATTTCGACTGTACACGTTACTCATAAACGTTTTTTTACAGTTCCACTAGAGATGTTGTAACGCTACTCCTGATGAATACTTTATAACTTATTGTCTGAATAGATTTTTACTTAGACACTGCTAGCCTGTAAAACATAATGACAATTTCTAGTGGATAAAACAAATATTGTGCAAAACTCGAGCTTATTTCTAACCAGCATTACTGAGTATTTTCCACTGTACTTGCCATTATTTTGGAAAATAGTGAATTTCAACTAAATCAATTTTCCACAATATGTGGCATTATGATATTTATTCTGGATATTTTGCTAGTTGAATGGGTGCTGCAATTTATAAGTTCATTTGCTAGGATTAAGGTTTTCTGTAACGAAAACGGGGTTGTAAAACATAGTTATTGGGAACACGAAGAAAATATCTTCTTAAATTGCATTTTTTACTTATATAACTTTGTTCTCTCAACTAGTCAAATTCACAATTGTTTAAATATCGATAAGCAGAAACACAGTCAAAAGTCAATTGTTTTTCTATGATCAACGAATCCTAATAAGAAATCTGTACATTTCTTATTAGGATCTTAGAGAAATTCTACCAGGTTCCGTTCAGAACGAATTCAAGATTTTCAGAATATGGTCAACTTTGTCTGTTGTACGTGATTATCAGAGCGAAAACATTAAGAAACCATGGTTTCCTCCATAGGCTTCTAAAAACTATGTGTTCTTTAAAGTCTTACTTGCGAATTTATTATAAATAGAATATGTACATCCTGGAATTTTGAACTACTGTCATTTCCAAAATACAAGTCTGGTGATTATTTTTTTTATAACTCAAAAGGAATAAAAGATAGAAATTTGCAGTTTTCACCATTTCGCTAGCCAAGAGCTAAAGCTATGTTTTCATAAGCAAAAACGGATTTGAAAACATTTCAGAGACCGATTTTTTAGGAGACCTGTGAAAAAGTAGTTCAGTTCGCTGGAAGCTGGAATAGAAATCTAGACATTTTTTTTATAGTCCGAAATGTTTTCTACAAAACTGTATCTAAGCGACATCTTAAAATTCCATGGTTTGGAAGCTATGAACGTTTGAATGAAATGAGTGAAAACATAGATTATCGACCATGCTGAATCGCGTGGCACTGTTAGTTTTTGGAACAAAACGCAACAACAAAGTGAAAACTTATACTAGGTGAAATAACTCATTTTTGAATATTTTCATCAAAACTTAAATAATTCAACTTAGCTAAAATTCATCCAACTTACTTCAGAATGTCGAGATATACTCTATATTATCTGCAACATGCCATAAAGCTCGAGAAATGTTGAAAAAACCAACAGAAAATGTTTTGGTTTCTAGAAAGGTTTTCCAAAAAACCATCGGAACTAAGAATATTTCTTACCGATCTTTCATACGGAATCAGAATGAGTGGATAAAATAGTGTTTTCTGATATTGTGAAGTAGGTTGGATAGATTTCAGCTAAGTTATGAATTATTTAATTTTTGATGAAAATAATCAAACATAAGTTATTTCACCTGGTATAGATTTTCATTTGGTTGTTGCATTTCGTTCCGAAAACTAATATTGCCACGAGATTCAGCATAGTCGATAATCAATGTTTTCATTTATTTCTGACAGTCCCAAATCTAACGGCAGAGGAGTGCTGAGGGCGGTCTTTAAAATGTTTTTCAAATTGGTTTTTGCTTATGAAAATATAGCGTCAGGTCTTGGTTAGCGAATGGTGAAAACCGCAAAGCTCTATCTTTATTCCTCTTGAGTTATTAAGAGAGATTTTTGAATCCGTTGAAGAACGCCATAACAGATCAAATTTGACATATACTTTTCATGATCTCATTCGATTCTACAATCAAAACTAGGTTTATGAACAAAATTTTCGCCTCCTCGGACTTGATGTGACCGAGTTATAGAATTTACAAATTGAGGAAAATGGTCCATCAATATTCAAGGCTTGCATTTTGAGTAAACTAGACTGCTGCTCAATTGTTTACGATACTAAATTTCCTCCCCATAATTCGCGTATTGATCCTGTAATTAAATTAGCCACCAGAATTATACTTAAAAGGTTTGATGTTTGTGAATCTTTGCTGTTGTAGAAACTTGATTTAGCTGATTTATATAAAAGAAGAAAATAGTTCCATTTACTTCATTTCTACAAAATTTTGAATAATCATTTCGTTTTGTCACACATGAATCTAATTCAATTAAACACAAACAGGCGGTCTGACAGGTTGAAAGATTCTCAAGCTGTACATGTTAATGACGATATACGAACGTACACGATAATGTACTGTTTCTTTCATCGTACGGCAATAGAGCGGAATGGGCTACCTGATAAAGTTGTGACTACAAAATCAATTAGGTCATTTAAGCAAAAGCTAAAGGATTTCTGGATAATATAAAATTACATCTGTTTTTTTCTTTCTCTTTATCCTTGCAACATTCTATTATTATCTTGTTTGTTGTCTTTTTTTGTTGTCAAATAAAAATCAAATTAAATCAAATCTCGAAGTTACCAATAGTCACTATGTATCAGCCGTAGGACTTCAAGAAAATTCGATCCCATGCTCCAAGCACTGGAAATCAAGATCTCGCTGGACTCCAGTTTTGAAGAGGACACTCTGAGCTACCAGTTTGTGGGAAAACATTAGTATAATCCCATTGGAGGTTTTTGAGACATATCCGGGTTTTATGAAGATCTCCTTGTAAAGCTGTTTTATAAAACTCGTCTGAAAAACGCTTTGCATATGGCAATGTGCTTGAAGTTTTTCTTTCAAATGGCGAAAGCTGGAGCTGTCTAACTGCTACTATCAAAAGTTATTCCTAAAATGCTCATGTGCAGTATCTGTTCTACGGCGGAATAGATATGAATTACAAATCCTTTTGTTCCCAATAAAACCTTTGGGAATGATTACCACCACGAAAAAGATAAGCAATTACAGCAACAGAAGACATCAGGCATGGGCGAGTCCGAGTCCGGACTGGAAGATTTTTTGGCGGACTCGGACTGGAGATTTTTTTAAAGGACTCCGATTCGGACTTGAGTTTTTGTATTTCGAGTCCGATCGATTCAAGTTTTAACATAAATGAACACTAAATTTTTTCTTTAGTTTTATTGTTCTGAGTTCGATGTAGTTCAACGACGGTCTACAGCTTTGCATTCAATATCAATGTATGAGATATAGATTATAACAGATTAGAAATATAGAACAGATTAGAAGACATTGCATCTCGAAGTTTGATAGAGAATGATTTTTTGGATGGACATCATTCGCTCAGGTCTTTCCAGAAGCATGAGAACAACTCTTGTGCCATTGCAAAGAGTAGGTTATGATCGTTAGCTTTTTATCCGCTGAAGAAAACGCAGACTAAACATAAGATGAGTTATAAAAATAACAAAATTTTAATATTTTCAAGAAAATTGTGCTTGGTGCATATAGCTGAAACAACAGATCGAAATATGAAAATTAACAATATATTTTAATTCTAATAATCAAACACTCTAATTAATATCATATCAAATCAACCGCAAAAGTCTTAAACTTTTTAAGTCAGACTGACTTCATATGCACATGGGGAACTTATCACAATAATAACACAATTTAAGGATGACAGTAATTAGGGAAAAAATCGTTTAGTATTACGATTAAAAAGTGTAAGATATACGATGTATTTGAAAGTTAAATTTGGGGATTCTTTTTATTATTTGCAAATTTTTAAAGACATTTCACTCTTTCGAATAATAAGTTAATCATTACAATTTTGCAGTTCCCGTTCTTTTGAGAAAAACTGAGAACCAATTCTCGTTGAAACGAATTGAAGTGGAACTGTCTCACCTCAATCGACAAATATGACCTTTTAATATCCTGTTCATTAAGGGTACTCCCCCCCTCATTTTGGGCTTTCCGTAGAAATACTGTGAAATAAAAAGTAAAACGCATTGAGACTTCATATTTTCAGAACTAACTGGAAACTCAATGAAGCACATTTTTGTTTTTGTTTTAAGTTTCTAACTATTGCCGTTCATCAGTTTTCTAGAAAATTAAGTTTTTCGGTATTTTCCTATAACTCGGTAAAAAAATGTCTAAAGTAAACTTTCAAAAGTATACCTACCATGAGTACCTCTGGTAAAATTTTTAGCTCGATCGGCTGAAATTTATGCAGGGGTTGTAATGTGACATAATGAAAAACCGAGTTTTCTGGAAAACTGATAAATGGCAATAGTTAGAAACTTGAAACAAAAACGAAAAAGTGCTTCATTAAGTTTTCAATTAGTTCTGAAAATATAAAGTCTTAATAAGTTTTATTTTTCATTTCACAGCATTTCTACGAAAAGCCCAAAATTAAATTGCTCAAGAATTTGTATTAAAATCGTACGCCGACAACAGTTGTGTGTTTATCGACCATGTACAAACATTGTCGGCATTTTTCTGAAGTTTGTTTAAGATATTTCTAAAACAAAACTTTTTATTAATTTTTGGAGGAAATTTTCCCTTTTTGATTGGCGTGAATAATATTTAATAAATATTGAGAGGTGTTCTGTTTCTTTACTAGTGGGATCATTCCCATGACGTTTGCATTGAATAAAATCAAATATTTTTCCACACATGCGTCACTAACCTGATATTTTTTCTTATTCAATTTTTTTGGTGAAAATCAGATCAAATGGCTGCTTGTGATGTTGTCGTGATCAACAGTTATAACGATCTTATTGAACAGCTACGATTATGCATGACTTAGTAGTACTAGCATTTTCTCGAAAACAAGCTATTCACTTTTGTCTTTTAATATTCCAGGTCTATTCTCCAGCAAACATGCTCGAGACATTGAATTAGTTTAACCATTGCGTAATCATCTGTTGTTTATAAACTTTAGAATGACGATTAACAAGAGAATGAGTTACCGCTATTAAGAATCGAATTAACGAATTACTTTGGAAATGCCCGACCCAGAGACCTGAATTTTGGAGGGTACGAGGGGGGTGCGTTATCTCGGACAAAAAACTTTCGTTACACCCCCTCAATGTCCGGCACCTACTCAGGTCCCTGGCCCAACCTACATATTCTCAACAGTGTTGAGAGAAAACTGATAGAAAGTCAGTCACAGGGACTGCCTGAGCTAGCCGCATTTTTAAGGTTTAAGCTTTCTGCAACGAAAAAGCAGTTGTAAAACATAGTGAATAAGAATATGAAAGTAAGGATATTTTTAGATCGTAACTTTCAAGTATCTCGACAACGATCGTGATTAAACTACCTCATAAAATAAATTTTAAAATCAACAGTGAGACTTATCGTAGTTATATTCAGAAACTGTATCATTTTGCATTTTTGATCTGTAACAGTGTTTGTTTTGCTAAGGGTAAAAAAAGGGTTAAAAAATTATGGATACTGTCAAATGGCTTTTTCCACGGAACCCACTGAATCTTAGGTCTCGATGACATCCATTCCGGATATGAAAGCTTTGATTACCTTTCAAACATCAATTTTCAATGTAAGAAAATAAACTGATTTAACTATACCAAGCAAATGTCTTAAGAAAACTATATATAACTTATTTAGAAAACGTTTTGGGGATTTTTTGAAGTTTCCGGAAACCTGGTTTTCTAAAAAAGCAGGTCATGCAAGGTCTAGCAGCCGATCTCATGGTGATATTCGGATTCAGGACCGTCGATAACCTATGACCCACTGAATCTTGGCCCGCAAACGATTTTCATGTTGGTGGACTTCCCTCGTTAGTAAGATGAGATGTAAACACTTCTCTAAAGCACTTAAGTTATAGAGATATATCAACAAAACGGAGAATTACATAGTTCAAAAGAAGAAATTTTTTCAAGATATCTTCGCATTACCACTTCCATTCAGAACTTTAAAAAACTCTGGCACATCTCATCTTACTAAGCAAACTTTTCTTTACAAAATGAGTCAACTGCTCAGTCTGTGACATTTTTCTCTTCGAAAGATGTAAAGATAAGAAAATAGATAAAAGAATCAGTTAGATGTTCGCTGCCTAATATTAAATTGCCACCTGTTGGATTGACCATTAGTCGATCAGAATGCACCAATATTAGGTGACTAACTCTATATCATCGGATGGATGATAATAAGACGAGAAAATGATCGTTTCACACTCTGTTTATTTACGCAAAATCATCAGCTTTATATAGGATGCGACATCACACATCTTTAGGAAATATCCCATAGGTGGTTGACGTAAAATGATCGCGAAAAAATCCCATCAGATATAATACATATGAACAATAACACTGAGAGAAAGAAAAGTACTTGTCAAGAGAAAAGATGAAACATATGTTATGTATAAGAAAGGGAAAATATCCATGTATTAGAAATCGAATAAGAAATGTTTTGGTTCTGTATGGTGGAAAAAATATAAAAGAAATTTATATTTTTTCCACCATACAATTTTAAACTGGGGAAATAACTGGGTTTCTCCCAGTTATTTTCCCAGTTTAAAATTGTAATAAATAGAAATTGACTTACGTTATTACATGCTTGCATCAATAGTTACAATTTATAGCATTCACGCACTCCTACCTACACCCACAAAGTTAAATGACATTACCAATTTCTAATCATTTGATTGTTTGCTTAGATAAAAACATGGGACTTGATCTACTCGAAAAAATCGGACAAATATCGTCTCAGTTTAAAATGTTTACCGACATTCAAAGTTGTGTGCAATGTATCAATGATCAAGTAGATAGCAAAATATTCTTCATCACATCTGGGACCTGTGGCAAAGAAATTATACCGCAGATTTACGATCATGAACAGCTCTGTCAAATATTTGTTTTTGTGGCCATATTCAATCTCATCTGGAATGGGCGATGGATTATATTGACAAAATTTTAATGTTTGAACATGAACAAGATTTACTCGAAAGACTAGCCAATAGTTTGGGAGATTATTTGAAAGAAGAAGCAAAAACTTGTACCGTTGAACAAGCAAACATATTAACACAGTGGGCAAAAAAGCTATTTGATATGGGTAATAAACTAAAGCAACCGTGCGGATAGTACTTTTCTTGCTTTTTGTCTTTGTAAATATAATCAAGAATTTATTCGTTATTTGACGGCTTATCCTATCTTCTTTGTGCAATAAACTAGAGCATTAACTTGTACTTCTTTCAAATGTGCAGATAAACTTACAAGTGTCAACTAGTCTTAATTAAAAATAAAGCGAAACTTCTTTCCCTATCAATTTGTTCAAGAGAGTTTAATTTGAGAAGAATTTAATTTGATTTCAGATAAAACGTGATTCTGTCACGTTTTTCTCGATTTTCTTGTCTTATATTTGCTTACGAGGGAAGTCCATCAACTTGAAAATCGTTTTGCGGGTCCACATCCAGTGGGTCATAGGTTATCGACGGTCCTGAATCCGAATATCACCATAAGACCGGCTGCTAGGCCTTGCATGACCTGGTTTTCGAGAAAAACAGATTTTCAGAAACCTCAAAACTTTTTCTAAATAAGTCATGATTGATCAAAATGAGACATCTCCCAGCTCTACTCGACCTTTCTTTGCAAAGTTATAGCATTTACAGGATGAGCCCTAAATTACTTTTTCTTTCTGTACCTCTGAGGTGACAATGAACATTTAGGGCTTATCTTTTAAATTCTATAAGGTCGAGTAGAGCTGGGAGATGTCTCATTTTGATCAATCATGACTTATTTAGAAAAAGTTTTGGGAATTTTTTGAGGTTTCTAAAAACGTGGTTTCTGGAAAACTATGTCATGCAAGACCTAGTAGCCGGTATCATGGTGATATTCGGACCGTCGATAACCTATGACTCACTGGTTTTTGGCCCCCAAACGATTTTCAAGTTGGTGAACTTCCCTCGCCAGCTGAGTACACGAAATAAATGAAAACATACACAATGGTATTTTTACTCTTGATGTATCTTGACTATTCAAAACCATTTGACAGAGTGTAAATTGAAGATAAACGTGGTATCAGATGAGTTATTGAAGTGGTCTTAGAACTATTTAACTGCAAGACAGTGTGCAACGGCTGTCAGTGGGTAAACGTTTATTCTATCTCCAGTCAACAGACGAGTTCCGAAGGGGTCTAGCTGGAAAAGGTCAAAGGACTGGAGCTGGAAAAAGAATAAGAAATAGAATAGAATAAATGAGAATCAATCTCATCCTTTTTAACTGCTAGAGCTCTAATGTGTCTGTTTTCAAAGGACGAATACATAAATAAAAGAATGAGAACACTGTTAAAAACTTTTACGCCAAATAATGTTGGAATGTGTGAAAATAGGTCAAAAACGTTATATAATGAACAAAAACTCATTAAAGGTTTAATAAAGTGAAAATGTGTAGCAGCAGTACACTTTAAAGCCTTATACTGCATCAACGGTGGGAAAAATTGTGGGAACACGTTTGATTAGTACAGCGTGACAATTGATAAGCTATTTAAATTTGAGTAGAATGATGCATCTGGAATGCGCGGGTAATATCATATTTGAGCCTGCCGACAAGGGAGAATAACAAAGAAAAAACGCCACTTTCTGGATTATCATATAATGAAAAACGATCGCCATTGATTATTGTGTTTTCTCATTAAGAACAGGTGCGACGTGTAATTAAAATTATTGCATAATTAAAATGTATTTTGGAACGTTAAGGCTGTTTTAGTGCGCATACTTAAAATCTAGAAGCTGAGTGAACGTTGATTCCTCCTGCATAAAATCTCTCTGAAAAAGTGTATGTTGAAGGCAAAGTTAAATTGAATATGAGTTAAAACTGTCTTGATCAAAACCCAAACTGAGTGTTATCAGACTGACGAGGGAACATATCCAACTGTCAAATCGCTTTTCTAACGAAATGCGGTAGCTTATAGGTAATCGATCATGCTGATTCCGAATATGATAGCCGTTTTGGGTAATAGACCTTTCCTAATCGGTTTCTGGAAAACCAGTTTTCCAGAAACCTCAAAAAATCCCCAAGAATTTTCCTAAATAAGTCACAACTAGAGCTCGCGAAATTCTGATTAAAATGAGACATCTCCCAGCTCGACACGATCTTTCTTTGCAAAGTTATGGAATTTACACGAGCCTAAATTCATCTTTCCTTCTTCTTTCTGTAGCTCTGAGGTGACAATAAACATTTAGGGCTTTTCGTGTAAATTCCATAGCTTTGCAAAGAAAGATCGTGTAGAGCTGGGAGATGTCTCATTCTGATCAGAATTTCGCGGGCTACAGTTATGACTTAATCAGACAATTCTTGGGGATTTTTCGAGGTTTCTGGAAAACTGGTTTTCCAGAAACCGATTAGGAAAGGCCTATTACCCAAAACGGCTATCATATTCGGAATCAGCATGATCGATTACCTATAAGCTACCGCATTTCGTTAGAAAAGCGATTTGACAGTTGGATATGTTCCCTCGTGAGTGTTATTGGCGTTTTCTCTTTGTTATTCTCCCTTGTCGGCAGGCTCAAATATGATATTACCCACGCATTCCAGATGCATCATTCTACTCAAATTTAAATATCAATTGCCACGCTGTACTAATCAAACGTGTTCCCACAATTTTCCCACGTTCATTTCGAGCTACAATTAACAATTTTACCTTTATTTCTTTCAAAAATCCTAACAGTTTCATAGCATACTGAACGAATTAATAAA
>CAJNOQ010001882.1:4925-27714 GCA_905250885.1 Didymodactylos carnosus | reverse complement strand
ATTTATTTTCATCTTCAGATTCTACTCTCTAAAACTGAAAACTGCAACTCTCTAGCTATTTTTTGTCAAAAGTTATTGAAAGAACAATGGAGTGCATTATATTTTGAAAGGGATTGTAGACGTTCGTTGATACCGTTTCTTTCCAATTTTAATTTTATCATCAATTTTAAATAATTTTTCATTCATCATTTTATTATCAATCATAACTATTAGTTCACTTTGATCATTTAAATTTTTACCATACAACAATGTTTGATTATACACATGTTCAATACGCACAATTTGAATGTACAATGAATCAACTAAAATAATATTCAATAAAAAAAAGTTTTGGACGATGATATTGTTAACATTAGAAAACATACCATCGATAACAGTTGATGATAATCTGGACAATATTCTTGTAGAAGAATTTATTTCAGACAATATTCGACGAAATTGTTGAACAAAACTAATGCCACTAAAATACAACAGATTGTATCGTCAAACGAGCAAGTAGTTACGTTAACATTTATACGTTTTATCTATTTTTCGATTTCGACGTCGTTTTCTATTAACTAACGTATCACTTTCACTCATAAGAACTGTTACTCCGGTCATTGTTGTTGTTACTTCTGTACTTTTATGATTACTATTATTATTGTTATTGTTACTAATATGTCGAATCCAATCACTTCCTTTCATTTTTTTTGATGTTCTAGTCTGTTTTTGATTTTGATCATCAATCTCATATCCTTCAGCATCATTTGGCTAGTAAATAACAAAAATCTTACTCTGTCACTCAAGATGATGTCTTAGATTTTTACCTCTTGTTCACTATCAGATAGTAGAATTAAATCATTCAAAAATATTTCACTCGTTTGTTGATCAGATGTCGTCTCTTGTGTAAAATCAATGTGATATTCATCTTGACTAGTTTTCATACTCGATGAAATATTAATATCGACTTCATCTTCGTGAAAATGATCGGAAACATTGTAATAATCTACATAATAAAAAAAATTAAAAAGAAAAGGAAATCAAAAGAAAACTGTTACTACCTTGTCGTTTTATTTTGTTCTTTGAGTTGAAATCTGAAAAACTATATACGTATTATATATTTCATGTTATAAAAGCGTAAAATTTGAATCAATTGTTTTTATACCTGATTGCTCAATTTTCTTAAATGAATTTTTAGCCATCACTACAAATATTCTAGAAAACAGTAGAAAAAGAGTAAAAATGGGTCAGTTTTTCATTGTCTTCCAGTGTTATGCATATCCTATATAACAACAAAAAGAAAAATATATTCAACGTTAACTAATGAGTTTTATGAAACGAAATATATCAATGATTAGATATTCAGAATATAAAATTTTCTCCTGTAATACTGAAGCAATAGGGTTTAGCAGGTTAAATAACCTAAGGAACAGAAGTGGGCGATGGACGAGAATCCTCGCGAGGGCCCGCGATTCTTTACGGGACGGACCCCCGAGAAAGATTTTTTAAAAGCTTGACAAGGCAAAAACTTCACGATGCGAACCCCGCCGAAGGACAACTTTTCTTGTGAGCGAAAAATGTTATGTTTATTTTAATCTATTTTTATAATAAAGATGATGGTTCTTCTTATGAATCAAGATGAAACAATAAATAGCTGGTGTTAACAGAGATTTTCCGCACTGAGGAGGATCAATGAGGAAGTGTCAGAGGAAAATTTTATCAAGAGTTGACAGTAGACGAGGTGGCGATGGAGTAGAAAGCTTACGGGACGATCCGCGTGAAGTGTAGTGTTTTCAGGTCAAAAACTCCACTTGAGGTCGAAAATTCGTGAAAAACCTGTTATTCGGCCTCGTCATTTGACTTTTCCGCCAATAGGATAAGAGGTAACATTACCAGAATGACATAGATGTATGCAGTTTTCAATGCTCTATCAAACGATGGTTAAATGTGTTTTCCAAAGTTTAGTCATTTTTGGGAAAATCCGGATTTTCCAACGAAGATTTTCCAGAAAACCTTACAAAATCCGGTTTCGACCTGAGAACACTAGTTTGCAGCGGATTTCCGTTCCGTATCGGAAAGCTGGGACATTTTTGAGTATATCTAGGTGGTTTTGGAGGTTTCCATAACAAATCCAAGGAAAAACAACCTGTTTTTAGTGAACCACGCCATCTGTCAGTAAAATCGATTTTTTTCGATCAAAACTTAACTATTTTCCAGTTCTGACCTGATATTCACGATCAGCATCAAATTCTGCATCGAATAAAGTATGTTTAGAAAAATTCTGAGTAAAAACTTTTTTCGATATTCCAAAGTTAGATAGGATAGGGGCTACAAATTTTCCGAAAAATTGAAAATGGTTTTTCCAAGGTGCCATATACCTCATTTCACGCTGATTCTGAATATGTAACTCTTGTTCAGAAATATCAAGGGAAAATTTTGATCTTTATAAGCCCCCGTCCTTTTGATTTATAGTTAAACAAGTTTGATACTTCAGAAATCAAGATAAATATTTATTCGTGACAAAAAAAGTAGATGAAAAAGTTAGAACTACCTTTATATATAAACTCTTGGTTAATCCTAATTTTTATTTAGAATTTAATTTGTCGTTAAAACAGTATAGAGATGTCAAAAAAGAAGCAGATAAGTAAAGTCACAAATTATTTTCTTTCTCCACATGTTTAGTCTTAGTAGTGTCATACCATAGACGAACGAGACATACAGTGAATACTCAAAAGAATGTTGTTAAAAATTATTATAAATATTCCCTTTCGTTACTGGATGAATATGAATCCAGTGACTCACAAAATTGCTTATTCATCTTAGTTTTCGATTTTTTTGTCGATCACAATAGGTAGAACAAATCTGAGAAATGATTTGAATAGCTGAAAGGGGTTCCAATATGATGTGGGGCGCATAAAGATTCTATCAGAATTGCTTACAATCAAAGTCTCTGAAAAATCCAAACTTCCTAATGTGACTGAGAAACTGTTTGCAAACAACTTCATCTTATAGTGCAAACATTTTTGAGTTTGTAATAGTTCAGCTTTTCCAGTTGACGAAAAGCCTCAAACCGTCAAAACAAGCAAAATTAACAAAAAATCATGAAAGCTTTCGGTGCTTTTCGTCAACTGAATGCCGTTTGATGAAAACATGTCGTGGACAGTTCAGAGACGCCACACTAGATTCGAACCTCTTTCAGCTATTCAAATCATTTCTCAGATTTGTTCTAACTATTATGATCGAAAACTAAGCTGAATGAACAAGTGAGCCACTGTATTTTGACAAAAATAGTTAGTTTCTATTTTAAGAATATAAGGTATATTAACAACACAACGATAGAGCTGTTTTTGTAGATATTGTCTGGCTTATACTAAGTAAATAAAATAACGTTAATATTAACGAAAATTTGAACTGTTACAAATCGTTCCAAAAATGCATCGAATATTTGGTAAGAGACACTTGATGCTTTATGCGAAATACAATTCATGAGCCCTTTCTAAGAAATATTTTGCATATTATATATACCTTAAAAAAACCGAAACACATAATTATTATTATTGCTTTTTTAATTTTAACAAAAGAAGAGATAGTAATAATATCGTTCACTCATCGATTCGAGATTAATGCGTAACTTATCAAGATCACAGTCTTACATTGTCTCTTTTTTTTGCTCGATACACGTAAAGAAAATTCAGGTTATCAAGAGAACGTACCATGCAGAATATGTAACTTTTCTCACATCTGTCGTCACAGAGGAGTGATGTCTAAATTAAAACAGTGTACAGTTGAAGTTTTTATTAGAAAAAGGGTCTATTTAAATAATAAAAAATAATAAAATATATTATGAAAAAAATTGTACAAAACAAGGCACTGTTTTCTGTTAAAAAAAGTAATAAAATTTTCAAAATAGATAGCTGACAGAGCTACGTATGGGCCTAATTATATTTTCGCTCGTCCGGCTTGACTCATCAAATTTTTTTCCTCACAGGACACGCGTGGTAAGTATTCATCGCTCACCGATTAATTAATGTCGACTATTATCCGTTTCCAAATATAGTGCCCGTGGATGTTCTTTGAATAAAAAAGTTGATATAAAAAAAAACTTTAGAACGATTAGAGATAGAGATTCGCGGTTTTCTCCATTTTGAAAGAAGATCCTTGAAGGCATATTTTCAAAAGCGAAATGGTTCATAGAAAGGGCTTTCTAAAATCGACTTTGTAGGAGATCTCTGGAAAATCCGGCTGTGTCTCAAAAATTTCCAACACAATTATATTGAGTTTTTTTCATGGATTGATAGCTCAGAGTGTCCTCTTCAAAGTCAAGCGAGACCTTTTTTGAGTTTTAGTGGTTTGGGTGTGGTATTCAGTTTTCTTGGAGTGCCAGGACTAGTGTCCGATGACTATTGGTAACCTCGAAAATTATAAATAATCAATCATGCTGAGTCTCGTGACAATATTTGCTTTTGGAAAAAGATTTCAAAACCTAGCGCAAACCAGTTTTTTCGAAAATTAGGATTTTCTGGCCTAAAATCAAAAAATTCATCATTCGCTGAGAAAAACATCAGAGCAGCTTTAAAACTTCAGAGTGTGATTAGTTTAGTCCGACAGGCGTAATTATAAGGTCGAAGAAAATTGAAAAAACATGTTTTTGTCCAGAGAAAATCCTTTTGGAAAACTCTCTTCTTTGGGTTCTCTAAATTCTTTTCTGCAAATTTCCTATGAATATAATATAATATAGTATAAATGTTATACATCCTGATGTTTTCTTGAGCGAATAGTGAATTCTTTTATACTAGACCAGAAAAACCTGGTTTGATAGCTGAAGTTATATTAGTACAAAAAAAAGACTTATTCTCAGATATGCTGTTACCTAAATTTCGACACTACAAGATAATACTATCCGTAAATCTTCCGATTCACAGTGTTCTAACTTTTCTATTCTCTTTTAGTAAGAAAAGAGGAATTGCAGTGATTCTTTGTTTATACAATATGAACATAAATCCCTTTACCGTACGGCAGTCATTAAAACACATGCTTACTAGGACAAAATCAAGATTTTTGACCCTATACTACCATTACATTATCGGTGACAATGACAACTGTATATTATTTTACTGTCACACTCCCGCTTTAAAACTTCTGAATAGTTTTAACGAGAAAAAAAGCCGACAACAATTGGAACAATTTGAAGAGTGTGTAGAGTTCAACAGCTATAAAAGCTCTGTCTCTCTCGTGGAGATAACAGGCATATGAAAACATGAAAAAAGGAAATCTGATTCTACACATACTGGTATTTATAAGCAAACACAGTAAAAATAAAAATAGAACAGACTAGAACACCAACTACACTACCTGACGTTTGAAAGACGACAGAGTGAGACTGGTTAGAACTTCTACTATTTCTATTCGATATATACACTTATCAGTAAAAACTAACGAATTGAATTGAAATGAAACAGAAAAGCAAGTACCGAAGTGAAAATCAAACTCACCGTTCAGAAATTTGATTTTGGATTTTCGTTTGTCAAACAGTTAAGGGTTTCCTTAGACACTCGGTCTGTTTTGGTGAAACAGCGCCGAACATTTTTCGTCTAGAACCAAAACTGAAAATTCACCACCAATGCAATGAGACTTTCAACTCCACCACCAGTCTCAACAGTGCCAACTATGAGCCCGAAAGAACACGAGTTAGGGAACATTTTATCAGTTGTGTACAGATGATCAAAGAAATCAAGGAAAATCTGTTAAAACTGCTGATGATTTCCTGATAATTCGACAACCGTGCATTAGATTTCGCTCAAAAACGGATATTATAGACAAGTCGGTGAGATGTAATGACTACAAGTGTCACCAGCTCGATACGTTGTATCCTCTGGCCTATAGCTTTTACGGAAGCTTGCGTCCCGTAAAATAATAAAATTAAAGAAAGAAATCATGCGGAAAGTAACCTAGCAACGGGTAGGAGAACCCACTGGCGATCAGAGCAGTTTAATGTATCCATTCTCTTAACAGCTAAAAATAGCGACAAAGTGCTCATCAATCTTCTTAATGCTTGTTGTTTAATATGTTACATGTACTGATTTCACCTTCTGGTATTCCACGGATTTGGCTTGATCTTGAAATTTTAATAAAACAACTGATGTATGTACATAACTGGCACATACTACAAGTAACATTAAACGCAATACATACAGGGCCGCAAACAACGAGATAGTGTGGAAGGGTTCGCACCTTTTTCGCATCTTTACGTTTCTCACCTTTTTACAGAAAAAAAGATTTTCAAATCTCACAATCTCAACAATGATGGATAAACTGAAATAGACCTCACCACTAATTCCGAAAACACATTTGGCAATTACCAAAGCTTGCTGTTTTTTTTCAAAAATTGTTAATGCATGACAGCTCGATACTCTGACTCACGGACATCCATGTGTAAGAAACAGTATATGAAGAGAGATAAGTCATCATCATGATAACATTTCACCAACCAATATGAATCAATAACAAAAGTTTTAAGCGGTTGCTCAATACAATCCATCGAAAAGAGTTTAGTTTTCGACGTGAGATATTCTAAACAAATCTATCCTTCTTAATTCTAAATACATGAAGACTTTCGTCAACAAGTAGTGACCGAGTAGATACAGATTACACTTGTATAACATATCATTAGCGTTAAGAGAATATCTCTCGTTTGTTTAAAAAAAACAAAATAGATATTAAATTTTACAAAAAAACCTATAAACTATATGACAAAAAACGTCCTAATCTAAACCTTTTTCTTGCTTTGCTATGAGTTGATCAATTTCTTTTTCCATCTTCAACAGATCTGTTCGTGAATGTTGTAAAAGTTCCTCATATTCTTTCTGTCTTGATGTACCATCTGTCAATGTTTTTGCTCTAAGTAATTTTTGCAGTAAAACAGCCGCATTTCGTTCATGACTTTTTTGTAATCGACATTGTTGAAAACGTGTAAATGTTATTAGCGGTAACGAGATAATCGATACTTGCATCACACGTCGACGATTTGTTGTGAGTAAAAACGTGGCTAAACCGCATATGAAACTACCAGGTATTCCTAAATTGAGAATCAGCCTAGATCAATCCAATTATTAAGATTTATAATTAATTTTACCTAGAATAAATGCTTCTTTCATACATAATGTTTCACTCATGGGTTTGGCCTTCCATACTTCTTTAAACATATTGACATCATTTTTAATAGCGTCCCATCGAGTTTGTTTGGAACCAGGATCTATTGGTTCAATTGTCCGTAAATTTTTCAGTTTATCATCAGACATCTGAGAAAAGAAACGTACAGGAAGATATACATGGAAACACAATTACAAAGTAATTGATTTGATTTTATCTGACTGCTATTTAAGAAAACTTTCATTCACTCTACTGCTCTCATTCTCTTTCTCACGAGAAAACTTCCTCGAGAGTTCGCTTGGTTTTTCCCTAAGATGCACTTGGTTATATATTATTTTTTATGTTGATCACAATATACTGTCCATTTCGGCTGATACGGCTTTTTCAGGTATATCTCTCACAACGAACCTCTACAGACACAGTCTAAATCCATGATGAACAATTTCTGATTCGTCCAGATTTTGTGGAGATCGTCGAGTTATCCATATAAAAAAGCTGTTAGCACTACTAAGCAAGTTTCCGATGAGCCACACAAACTTTACTATGAAAAAGCTGTAAAGTTATACTTCTACAAGGAATCAGATGGTAAATTTTGTGTGGCTCATCGGAAACTTGCTTAGTAGTGGTAACAGCTTTTTTATATGGATAACCCGGCGAGCTCCACAAAAGCTAGACGAATCAGAAATTGTTCATCATGGATTTAGACTGTGTCTGTAGAGGTTCGTTGTGACAGATATACCTGAAAAAGCCGCATCAGCCGAAATGGACAGTATATTGTGATCAACATAAAAAATAATCTATAACCAAATGCATCTTAGGGAAAATGCAAGTGAATGCTTCAGGGGCCCTCATTAGGTGCAAGCAATATGTGAAGAGAACTAAACTAGATTACTTCAAGAATGCACCAACTTTCCAGGGCTCTATAAACACATCTTTCGCCTCTATGTGATGCTGAGTCAGTATGTGCTCTTTAATGTAAAATGATTCAACTTTTTGTTCAATCATGTCGTTCTTGTAACAAAAAAAAATCAATAACAAATAGATAGAAAAGTGGAATACAAACAAGTGTATCAAAACAAAAAAAACTATCTTAAATCAAGAAAAATTTACATCACCCTTAATCAATAAAAACTAGAAGAAAAAAATTGCTTCAGGTACCGGGTATCTTTTATAAACCTTGACCAACAAGTATTTTATCACCTTCATGACAACGAAACTGAAAATTCGATGGCGCTTCAAATAACAGAACAATACATGAACCCATTTTAAATTCACCAAAGCTTTGTCCTTTTTCAAATTTTTCATTTGATGAAAAATATTCTTTCCATATACGAAATGTATAATCATCCACTTTCTGATTGGTTTTCAACGTTTTATCAAAATAGACGTCGATTGATCCTAAAAATAAGATAACAACGTTATTACTTACATTCTTTTGCTTTTGATATCATAAAAAGAATCTATCTCTTTCTATTCTTACCAACATTCGTCGCTCCAATCATCGTCATTGTCATCAAACCTTTTAAATATCTTCCGATATAAACCACTCGCTCATTTAATAATAACAAATTTGGTATCCACAGTATAAATTCAGGTCGGACACTCATTAATTCACCTAGAAAAAAAGTTCAATAAAATATCTGTTTGATAGAGATAAACATTCTATTTCTTACCTGTAATATGTCGGCGTTCGCTGATCGTCCATGATGCAGGACTATGAAAGTGATGATAATTTCCAGGATTTAAATAGATACAACAATAGAATAGCGATGATTTTATTTGTTTTGCTAGTAGTCGATTGAATTCATTTTTATCAAGTTGAAATAAATCTTTAATTGTATATGGAACACCTTTGATAACAATATTTAGTTGATCGCTAGTAACCAAACCCGTTTCTAATACTTCACCATCACATGGTGACACAACGGTTGATTGATTATCAATCGGTCGAATACCATCACGTAAATTACGACGAAAAAATTGTCCAAAATTTTTATAACGAGTCAATTCTTGAGAGTATTCACACTCTAAACAAAGATTTTAAAATCCAATATAAATCTTGAAAAATTTGCATGACCAGTTAGTTGCTTACCTTCAATATCAGCATCGAATATTTTACAAAAGTACGTATACAAAATGGGTCTCAATTGTTTTGGATAAATATTAATAGATAATACTTTTGACCATACTCGGGAACTTTCTCTCATCGGTAAACTACGGTACCAAGCTTCATTTGGTGTACACAAGGAATATTTTTGAATTTCCGATGCACGAACGTATAAATAAGTAACAAATGATGATAAACCAAATAGCGAAAATGTACGTATATAGGGAAAACGATATCTTTTACTCATTCTCGACGAACTCGTTTTGGCTTAGATTTAACAGTCTTCGTTGTTGTGGAAGTAACAGATGCCGGTGTTCGATCGTCCCTACCAATTTGTAATAATGCTCGTAATACACCAAATTTACACAATATCAATTTCCACAATATATACCAAGCTAAAACAGAATAACAATTATTCATAAAAAAACTGGCATGCAATTAAGATGAGATAATAACTCTATTTCATGTTCATCAATATGATTATACATTATCATGACTAAATCTCTCATGCATTTTATACTGGATTCACTAGTCCATCTACGTCATTAAAAGTTGTTTTTTATTCAGTTTTTTGTGCAGTACTTACATAATACGATAATAATCAATGCAATTACTATTGACACTAGACTAGAAACAAATAATGCAAACCAATAACGCAATGTACGTGGAACATCCGTCGTATCGTTCATTCTTAACAAGAAAGAACATCAAGAATCATTTTAATATAAAATAACTGATAATCTAAAATACATTTCAAATGAATACTCATACAATATCATTTGAACGACTTTTACAGAGAGGAATAAGCGTTATCAATTCAGATACTATTTTTACTTTCAATAGTTCAAATTATTTTATAAGTGTAGTTACATTTGCAGTTTTGCAATGTGTATTTTTTCTCTTTTTCAAAATGAAATATAAAAAAAATCAACAAGAACAGAAAAACAGCGTGTCTAGGATACATGTTTATGCAACAAGTTTTTATTTCTTCTAAAAGTTCATTGTTTCATCTTGTCTATAACGATACATATAATTATTTGTGTCTTCTTCTTCGATTTTTTCCCAACCCGTTTCTTTCATATGATAGACTAAACAAAAATGATAAGTAAGAAAATGTACACTTTATAACTCATAAACAGCCTACTTCTGACAATATTTCCTGATGCTGCATCCCTATGAGCTGCATGAACAATAGCACGACGGCCTAAATCAATTGCATCAGCTGTACTCATTTCATATCTAAAACACAAACAAGAGAACAGAATTGGGAATTTTGAGAAACATTGAAAAAAATGAATAAAAAAGTGTGCCTGTTTTTCTAGACAATTAATCATAAACAATTAGTGTAGACAAATCTGGGATGTGATTGAATGGATCATTTGACAAAATAAGAAAAAGAACATTACGTACTTATAACCAGCATCCAATACACTATAGGCATAAATTGATCCACTGCCAACGGAAAATAAATTATCACTAATACGTTCTCCATCATCAGATACCATATACAATCCAGGACCCTTCATATAACAAAAACGAAACTTAAGATATCCTATAAAAACTCAAATAAGACCGCAAAAATTTAATAGAACCGAACATGCAAAGCTTCTTTAATGTATCTCTTTAACCCTTTCCAGTCGACTGTTGCCATATGGCAACATTTTTTGCTGTGTTTAAAAAATGGCCGGCTGGAAAGGATTTATATATGTTGCTAGCCGTTTCATACGCTTGATACCGTCTCAAGTACTACATATGTACTTGACCGCCCAAAACTACATATGTTTGCTTTTGAATGTTCGGTTCTTCTATTCTAGTCTTCTCATTCTCGTCGACAATGTACATATACTTTTGTAATTAACTTCATTTCTGCTTTCCCTGAAAGTCTGTGTGCCTCTCTATGACATTTAACAAAACCGTATTGTCCTCTTAAAAGATAGTTGAAGACAATATACCCGCTTGTCCCATCCCACGATCATTGTTCCCATTGATAATCCCATTCCTCTATATTCAAATATCATATTTGCTAATATTTTTGATGCAGCTGCAACAGATATCTTCTCTTTATTACGTAATTCATAAATCCTACAAAGAAAATGAAAAAATATTTCTATTTCACAAAGAAAAATTATTATACATACATACCGACAATGTCTGGCTAAAACTCTTTCCCAAAATGCACAATCGGCTGCACCACCAGCCATAGTACCCAATAAATAGGGATTTATTTCAATTACTTTTTTAACTTCACCAGATGCTACAAAAGCAAACGTAATCAATAGTATTTGATTTTCTCTATCGATCTATCGCATATCTTACCAATAAATCCTCCAGCTGTTGCTCGACTATCAACAGCGACAATTACACCATTTCTGAATTTAAATGCAAGTGTTGTTGTTCCTTTTAAAAATTGTATTCGTACACGATCAACATTATCATTAACCATTTTCAAATATTTCGCCGGCTAGAAAGACAAAATATCAAAACATGAGCTCCAAAATACACTTTTCGTACTTACATCTGAAAATGGGGGTAACGTTATAAATTTTGATATATTTTCAATATTTAATTTTTCATCGAATCGATCAATACTATCGTCAGTTTTTGAACATTTCATAGAACGAGAAAAATCATCATTCGATTTATAACCCAAAACGCTTGCTAGTGCCATTTGTTAACCGGATATGTTCTGAAAAAATTAATAATAGTTAGTTAGGGTGTGTTAATATTTTCAAGTACAAAGAGTTCAAAACGGGTTTGATTCTTTCGAAAAACAAACAAATGCTTGATTCAAAACAGGAGAAAATGATAACAGAATTGTGCGCCATTTAAATATTAGGATTAACAACAGTTAGGCGTAGTGCATATTGATTATATTAAAAATAAAAAATATAAATTTGCCAGACTAAAAACTATATATCCGTTACATATCAATTTGCGATAAAAATTAGATTAAGAAAAAAGCAAATTCTCTCTATAATAATCAAGTTTCTAGTAGAATATAAACGGATAAGAACAAGTTAACAAACTTTTACATATTACACAAAAATTTGAAATTCCTATATAAAGAGATTCGTTTTTGGACTAAAAAGAAAAGATCTATATTCTTTACAGATCAAAATCAGTAGTAATAAGTTTAAATCTGTTGAATACAGTGCTTCGCTTCATAGCGTAAAATAACGCCCTTATCATTAAGACTGAGGAAAGAAACAATGTTATATGACCGACGATTAATTTGTGTTATCATCCTACAAACAGTCATTTACATTAACACATTTCTGTTTACAACAGTGTTTATCAATTCAACATCATTCGAATTTATAACGTATTTTATAACAAGCAATTATGTGGCACTATGTGTAGCCTCGAAAAAGATTGTTCTCAGATCAAGCTAGCTGGTATATTGAAGCGCGATTATTAAATTACTGACTTCCTGCTGTTCTAACATCTTGCTAATCTCGTTCTAATACATTAGCATATTTATATTTATTTATATTAATAGATTTAGGATAAGACAGATCATATAATTCAATACATCTTTCATAATCGTCAAATAAATTAGAGGACTTAGATCATACAATCATAGAATCATACGATCAACTTAGACAAACTGGTAATTTCGTAAAAAACATGCAAAAAAACGAATTCTAGTGATTTGAAGTACTAGGTTAGCTGTAACGACAGCTGAATCGCATTTATTTTGTTTAGAATTCTTGCGATAACAGCGAGTTGTGAGCAACCACTATGAGTCATCCGTAGCATTATTTTATCTAATCAAATCTTTTGCAGCCATCGATGTATCACGTTTTTCCAACATTCATGTTCTTCTCTCTGCAATAAATCGAGAGTTTCTAAATCTTTTCTCTTCTTTTCTAGTTTCCTGCTTTACTTCACTGTGAATGTTTTTATTACAGGTCACTAGTAACACCCTCTATAGCACAAAGTCGGCACACAAAATTCCTTTTTCATTAATCATCGGTAACTCTATTCAGTTAAATTAGAAAATTTTATAAGGATTCTGAAACGGTTTTAGTGGACCTTTAAAATCGATAAGGTGAATAGTAGACGAATGAATGAAAGCAGATACAAAAGTCGAATTCATTCCTCAACGTTAATCCATAGTGTCGTAGAATGGATGGTAATCATTCGCTTGTCTGAGTTACTATTACAGGTCATATTAGTGGTGTCAGTATCTTGATGTTATGTGTAGTAGGAACATGTTAAAAACCTTCATTTTCAAAATGAATAATATTGACAAGTTTCTTTACAGAGATTTTCTAAAGCCTTTTTTGCATTATCAACGTTTTCCTTAACAACATTTGACACACAAGTTTCCGCTAGTTTTTTCATCGTATAGATCGCTAAGTTTATCACTACATATATTTGTCTCAATGTGTCTGGAGAGATGCTCTTTTGATCTCCATGATTTTTGCAGGAATTTTGTTAAATTTCCGGTCTTATCAAAGACAAAGAGACAAAGTTATGTTTGTGTGTTGTGATAGATCTAGTAGTATACACAATGAAAAACTGGCGGGAACTTGCGTGTATCAAACATTGGATGTTGTTTTAAAAAAGCGTTCGGAGCAAGAGCTCCTTCTATTATTTGAAATTTTTCATTCTTTTTTTGAAAATTTATCCAAATAAGTTTTTACACACACACCACTGCAGTGTGCCCAGGATACAGAGAGGTAAGAAAAGCGTGCTGAAAATATATATATTAAAAATTTAATTAAGACGTTTAGAAATAAAGCATTGAGAATTTTTCTTAGGACCATGTAAACATACTGTTCACTTGAGTTGTTAGTAGTGCCATGTAATACGACTTTGGGACTAAACCAAATGTTGCACCGAGCAGTGCTTCAAAAATGAAGAAATGTACTCTTATAACCCATCTGCAATAAAACTTTGAAAATCAAACGTAGACACTATTTTACATGTTGATATAGAAAGTGAATCGCACCACTTCCTGATACGATACACATTGAAATTTAGATTAATATTTTATTCCTTTATCGAATTTCCAAAGAGGGTTTTCACATCAATCTAATCTTAACAATTTAAGCAAAAAAAATATCTAAACTTTTTGAGGGTAAGATTGTGTTTGCAGGCAAACAGTTGAGAATGTGGATACTAGTAAGCAAGAATCAGATATTTGTACCCCCTCCCCCAAAATAGAAGGCCACCCCATATTAGAAGACCACCCTTAATACAAGGCCAGTCTGGAGCGAAAATTTTTGAAAAACACCCTATAATGGGTAGGACAGTTTTTCACCTCAAAAAAGTGCGATTTGCGAAACGATAATAGAAGGTCATGGCCGTTTGTTCTGGGTAGGGGAGGAGATTTACATAAACGAGATTTAATGTTTTCGTTTCTTTTTTATGTCAAAGAAATCCCTACCCTTCTCAACAGTCCGATAATCAAAACTGTGTTTCTTCGAACACAGGGCTACTAGTAATTTTTCCGTTGGATTGTATTCTGTGACTATGTATGTGTATATTTATATTTCTTTTTGGAAAAAAGCTTAAAAATTAGAATGAAACTTCGCACTGCCGACTGTTTTGCGCTTTTATTTGGAATCTATATACTTTGCGCTAAAACACACTGCGTACATCTACAAGTAGCGACAAAATCTCGTTATATAAACACTGGCGCTGCATGAAGCACTTTGTTTCTTCCTTTGATTTATGGCGACAGAAACTTATTCATTGGCACTTTAACCAATGTTCATTGCAGGGTTCAATCGATCAATCACATCATTCTGTTATGTAGAATGTTGGCATGTATTGTGTTATTTCGTATACTTCCCTTTGAAAAATTCAGCTGATTGTATGAAAGTTTTAGAGAAATTCATCACTGATGCGAATCTGTCTTTCTTTTCTGGTTCTCGCTGCCATTCGTTACTGGAATATTTTTAAGAAAACGCCCTCTACAGGGTAGAGTACTAATAGTATTATCTGGGTAACCGTAGTGAAAATCCGAGAAATGAAGATATAATCTGTATCTGACCCTATATCTATACAATTAATTCGATTTTTCAAGCACGACAAAAATGCACAAAATAGCAGACTTTTTTCACTAGTCCATACGCTACCGCTGACTTTCAAGAGTTTCTTTTACAATGCCGTTCGAATTCACGTCGGCTAACCGCTTTAACAAAAGTGTTTGAGTAAACTTCTGCAATGTTTCATATCTTTTCAGATGCATGCGTAGGTACGTTTTGTTTTTATTAATAAATTAGTTTTTGTTTTTTTGCTTCAGATAAATATATGGTTCTGATATTTGGTTTCTTCGTAAAATCAAAAAATGTTGTGACAGTACAAGTAATCCTAAATAATTAGAAAAAACTTATTACTATTAGTTTGTTCTGTAATATCGAAATTAAATTTCAACTGCTTTAGATATATGCTCTAAGCCATGGAAGAAATCAAATCACGGAACTTTAAGTCACGCAGCACTTAATCGCACACCCGTCAATCCACAAGTTGATCCACATTGATTCACGCAACATCTGCCATGTCAACGCCACCATCGGGTTTATCTGCGACAGCGAAAGAATTTATTCCATCTCAACCTCCTCCAGTAGCGTACTATGATTCTGTTGACTCTCCTAACCTTGGTCCAACAGCGACTATTTATGTTGGTGGGCTAGTTGGAACATCTTTATTATATCCGACTCAATCAGCATGTCTAAATATGAGTAAAACTCAACTATCTCATTTACCAGAAATTGAATTACACATCCAGCAGCATCAGACACAACATATCAATTTAGATTCATCGCAAGGTCCTACATCATCGTCTACCTCATCAACATCACCCGTAGCTCAACAACCGTCACAAATTATTTTTCTACCGACAAACATTCCATACCAAAATTATTCACAAGCTATTTCTCCGTCAGCACAAATTCTTTATAGTACAAGTAAGAAAGTGGATTAAGAATGTTTCCGATGCATATCTATGAGCATTAAAAATGCTGGTGCCTATTCTCATCTGTATAATAGCTTTTAAATATGATATTTCTCGCTTAGATCTACCACCGAATGAGCTGCCTTATTATCCTGATGCGTACGATTTTATTGATCAGCAACAGCCGCAGTTAGTCAGTTTTTCTCTTCAACCACAACAAACTCCATCACCATTACAAATATGTAAGTTATAGCAGTTTACATCTTAGAATATTTGAGTCTTATATATTCAGTAATTTAACTTCTGATTATTCATTGTTTGAAACAGATACATTGCATCAACAAGCGCCATCTCAGAGCCGATATAAACAACGTAATGACCAACTAAATCAACATCATTCTTCATTACAATCAAGACGTGGCATCGGTCGGCCTTCTCGTGGTGGTACTATTGGCTCATTTTATTCACGTGGTAGAGGTGGGACCTATCGAACGAACAATAATTATTATAATTCGGCAGTTGATTCTGATTATCAATACGATAATAGATCAATGTCATCTTCGTCCTATAATCGTCACGGTAATAGTCAAAACTATGCTAATCGAGGTCGAGGATTTTACGATCAATCACATCGTTACAATGAGCGAAATTCACCCTCTTATAATGGTCCCTATTCACAATCACCATATCCTTTACGGAATAAAAATGGTTCAACAGGTTCAACTCAATCCAAACGTATGTGTATAACGAGGGATAATAGAAGAAGTAGACATTTGTTAATAAAATAATTTTTTTTATTAATTATTTCATAGGCATTCCAACTTCTACTTCTCATCCACGCGGTTTTCCGTCGTACTATCAAACCAATAATAATAGTAATCATCGATCAATACGTGGCCGAGGATTTACAAGAGGAATTCCAAATTCTCGTTCGTATAATGATCAAAATGACTATGACTATGCTGATTACAACGTTGCAGGAGAAATTGATCTCAATCTGGACAGTGATCAAATTAATAATCTGAATAATTCTCAGGCTCAATTTATGATTGATAATAATGATGTGAGACCGTTTGAATTTCGATTGGAAGATTTTCCAAGCTTACCTCCAAATACGAACAATCATGCCGTTAAAAATAAACAGCATGTATCCCATATACATGTGAATAACACGAACCACATTAGGTACTTAATCCATTTGAGTTTAATATTATAAGTATAAATGTGTTATGTTATGGATTTTAGTGACCAACCAAATGAGAATGGCTCGCCACCGTCATGGAACACTGTTGTATCCACCTCTCGTCCAAGATCTTCCTCTCCGACTTCCAAATCATCTTCAGCTGCAAAACAACGATCAGTTAGTCAACATTCGCAAACCGCTCGAAAGAGTCGCAACAAAACCCCACCAGCAATAACAGGAAAGGACTCAAACGATAAAAAATCAAATTCAAATGAACGAAATAAAACGCTAACGAATGAAGCATCTTTGATTCAACAGCGTTCCATATCGTTAAACTCAAATAATCAAGACAATGCAGGTAATATATTCAGAAATATTTTTACAAACAAATGATCTTAATCACATGTTTTTTCTTCAGATTTTATACAACAGAAACAAAGTCGTCGACGACGAAGAAAGTCGAAAACAAAATCTCCACAAGACGAAGAACAATTGATCACTGAATCACTTCCAACTGCATCGTCAGAAATCGTCCCGTTTTTATTAGACGATGAAAATGCATTTCCAACATTGTCAAATTCACCACCAACAACAATGAAAAAATCTGTGACAAACAATACACAAGAATCAAATGATGAACAAACAAACGGTAAGTAAACAAAAAGATTCTGAATGACTAAATGCCTCTTCAAACGAGAGCAATTTAATGAATCTACGGTAGATTTGTTAGTATTTTTGAGGATCAACCCTGTTGAAACAAAACTGAACATGAGACGTTGATATGAGCCGTATTCTTTCAGAATATAAACGAAAAAAATTTAAACTAAAATTATCGAATCATATTTTCGGTTAGTTCGTGTATTGGACTATTTCGGAAATCATTTTTGCGATCTCAATTACTTTCATTTACGATGTAGATTGCTGTAAATGTTTAAACTTCTTGATGGTAGTTTTACTGGAGTTTATACAATATATATAGCTTTTTTTCATATTGTAAATTATACATTTTATCGAATTTTATTTTTAACCATCTTTTGCCATCAGATAGAGATGACGTCACTTACTTTCAGATCTTGCCGAGACATGGTTAGCACAATATTTTCGAGGCTTTATTTCTTATCGTTCAGATAATATTGTTCAAAAATGGGTCAAAATAGCTCATTTAGTGTTGTATAGATTTTCTTTCATAAATGCTGCAGAGTTCAGACTGATTATAAATTATCCTAAACAAATATAAGAACAACGTAAAACAGTCGGATTTTCTCCAGTTCTATTGACTTTCTGGAAGCTTATTAACTCCTGAAACTTCCCTACAAGTCTCAAGGTTGTAAAAAATTGAAAGTCTGAATAAACTCAAGCTGTTTTACAGTGTTCCTATAACTGTTAGCTTTAATTTGAAAAAAACATCCATTTTTTCAGCCTAAAATGACAAACTTTCAAAAATTCGCATATCCTAAATAAACACTTCTGGAGAGTTGGGAGTGGTGTTGTATTATAGAGAATGTTCCTCTTTAGTCTACCATACATTGTGTTTAACTCACACATGCATATGTTTTCTAAGATACGGTAGAAGGTTTAGTGTCTTGAAGCGATAGTTGGTTTTCTTATGTTTAAACTCACTATTTGGCGGTTCTTTGTTATTTAAATATAGTGTATTGAGATTAAATTTTAATTTTCTTCATTGGGAATTTATTTACAATTATTGTTCTTTTTTTGCTACTTCATTGTGCTAGAATACTTCATTTCTAGGTCCTGTTGTACCGATAACAGTATCAGAAAAGCAATCTCAGTGGGGAACACATCGAAAACTTCATGCAAAACCGAATACGGTCTATGATGCGTCTTTAACTGGCATGTTTGATGGTTTGAGCACGACAAGTAAACAACAAGAACAACATCAAAAATCCTCGTCGTATGTTCAAATGAAAACAAATTCATTAGATTCAAATATGGCAGTAAAACATGGTACAGCATGTGAAAAATCAAAACAATGCAAACCAACAAAACTAAAACATAGCATTAATAAAGAACTGGAAGAAAATTATAAACAGCAATTAGTCATGAAAGAAGAACAACCATCATATGATACGCATAATGAATTGAATAGTATGACTGATAACAATCAACAACAACATGACGAGTAAGTGTTTTAACGTAGGCATATTTCAAAACCATACGTACATATGTGACACACATAAAAACATCTATAAATGGGAGATAAACAGTATTAATCAGAGTTGTTCTTTTTTTCAATCCGTTATTTGTTTGCTTGTTTATGTATTCTAATTTTGCGCAGTGTAACAAGATCGTTGAAAATATTTTGCTGTGAGAGTCAAAGACACGTAATTAGCTTTATAGATTTGAAATTAAGAGAAATATATTAGAAATTTGTCAAATATCGCATCAAAAATGAATTTTGTTCTTCTGTTTTTAGAATTGAACAAGATGTTAATGTAACAGATGAGGAAGAAGGAGACGCATCATCAACTGCTGATGATGAGTATCAAGATTTGGAAAACAGTGAAAATCAGTTAGAAGCTACAGTAAACGCTGATAATCAAATAAAGCAATAAGTGAATTATAAGAATATAAGCCAAAACGAAAATAAAGCAGTCTATCTATCTTTCTTTAACGTACAGTACAATTGTTTTCTTTTTTTCTCCTATCTGTCTACATAGTCATATACATCGAATTCTCTCTTTTCCTTATGTCTATATAGTCATTTACATCGAATCTGATTTTTTTTTCTCTCGTTTACTTAATCTTCTATGTTTATCGAGCGTTCATTCTCATTTATTTAAACTCGAACCTGTGTGCAAATCGATAATCTTTAGACGACAATAGTACTCTTTTTGTTCCTATTAGATAAACTACCCAAAAAGACCTCAGTCAGTTTTGATGATACAAAATAGAAGCATACAATCTGTTGAAAAGACCTTTCGTATAATATTAGCATACGCTTTTCTAATAGGAGTGAAGAAACTTTTGTTTTGACAGGATTATTATTATCGTCAATGTCTTTCAAGATTTTTTATTTATTTTATTTTTCTTCATTGTTGTTATTATTGTTGTTTTCGTCCAAAAAATAACGAGCTGTTGTGACAAGTTATTTGTATAATTTTAAGTTTCTTTATTTTTTTTTTCTTCTCTGGTATGTGTATATAGATGTTTCTTCCTTAACATGTAGTCGCATACACTATTTATACACTACGCAATAAATTATTTTTCTGTGTATTAGAAAAATGAATGTAACTTTTTTGGTTTGTGTTGTTTTAAACAATTGCATGAGCAGTACTTGTTTTCTGTTTTTTATTATATTTCATCAAAACATTGTTTCATATAAATGGCTAAATGTTGAACGTTGTTAGCTATAGACGCATACAATATGATGCATTTTGTTTCAGTTATAAAGAATTTTCTAAGAAATAGCAAATTCGTTATTAGAAAGTTTCTACAAAACTCGACGTTTAAATCTCACGTTTAGAGAAGATCCTGTTTAAAGCTATTCCATTTTTACAACTATAAATAGAACAGTGTTCTGATTGAAACACTTATATAAAAGTCAAGCTGAAAGTGAGAAGAATGAGTGTATTTTTATTGTTAAATAACCACATTCCCTTGTTTTTTTCTCTGAAAACTTTCTTATTCTCGCTGTTTGAACACAACAGAGTTTGTTTTTTGTTTTCTTTTATCTTCATGAAATGAACAAGTATCTATCTTTAAAGTTTTTTTTTTCTCACAGTGGAATAAACTCGCTGTATTCTCGGTTCTTTTGGCGATAATTTTTTGTTTTCTTTTGATGTTGTTGTGTTGAAATACATAAACAGTTCATTCTTCTGTTCATGTTACCTCTCTTATTTTCATTATTTTATTTTGATGTTGTTATTTAAATGTTTGATGATGAAAGAATCCACTCATCATTTCTAACAACATTGTTTATCTCTCTCTCTCTCTCTCTCTTTCTCTCTTCCGTTCGTTTTTTCTTTTTTTGTGGTCCATATTTTATTCACATCGTGTGTGCCTGTAAGTCTGTTTATGTTGAAGGAAAAATAAACAGGAAAACTTCTGGAGCTTTGGTGATATTTTGAATTTGTACAAATTCATATTTCATTATTGGCAACTTCAAATCGTAAAAAATGAAATTCATAGTAAAACAGATCCGATATTTATCGTCTTAATTTTAAGAAAAAAACATTGTTTTAAAATATTTATTAGTCGATGTTTTGATGCTCAAAATTTTTTAGCTACTGCATTCCTTATGAACTAGATCCGAGACATGGTGTCTGAAGTAATATCAGCACTATCTCAACAGACCCAGTCCACTAAAATTTCTGAATCATCACTGTTTCGTCCTTAAGAAAATTACTTTTAGTATATACGAAAATAGAGCAAACATTTCTGATCAAAATGAGATATTTCCCAGCTCTGAATGATGTTCTGATCAAGAGTTATGAGAGTTTTGCTGGAAGTCCTAAAACATGTATCAGATACTGGCGCCACCACATATCGAAAGTGAGTTCACCTTAACTATTTCGTAGTTCCCAGATTTCTCGGCAACAAAACATCACAGAGAGCTCTGGAAGGTCTTAAATTGAAGCTAACCAAGCTGGTACCAATAAATTCAAAATAAGTTGGCTTTGATATAATTACATTGAAAAGATTATCGATTACGCATAGTAAAACTAAATGATAATAAGACTGATGCTGAGATGATCTAAATATTTAAGCAATAAAGTAATAAAATAACGCCTATAACAATAATCATTTGACGGGAAATTTTAGCACTGGTATAACTGTAGAAGTGAATTTTCACCGATTAGCATTTAGTTTTACTCGTTATCGATAATCTTTTCAATGTAATTATATCAAAGCCATCTTATTTTGAATTTATTGGTACCAGTTAGTATACATCATTTTGTAAACACGGCTTAAGCTCCCCCCCGTCAGAAACCTATCTCTAAAACTATAAGTCCGATCTTGACCAAACTTTTAGGAAATGCTAACTTGTGAAAGTATGGAAATTTTTGTTTGGTTTCATCGCGCATGGTTTGTGAGATGTCGCCACAACAGTGAACAAAATGGGACTGTTCGTAACTCTCAGGTTTCTCAGTAACGAAACGTTGCGGAGAACTCGGGCTGGTCTTAAATTGACGAAAATATTCAGAAACACTTGCTAGTCTTATACCACAAGCACCACCATCATCACTAAATGAAAGGTTTATTTCATATGAATGATAATATAATTAATACAACGACTTCAGCGTCAACAATTCCTGATTACAGATGGTCAGGAACACATAGTTAGCCAACAACTGTGCTGGATACAACAACATATGAGAGATCCCAAAATAACTATCCATGTTGCTTCACCACTATTGAGATAAATTTAACAAACAAATAGTTTTATTTCTCTCGCTCTTCTTTAGTTTTGTACTACTTTCACACCTATTTTGTACTGGATTTC
>CAJNOQ010001881.1:0-27716 GCA_905250885.1 Didymodactylos carnosus | reverse complement strand
TTTTTTTTTTTGTTCTTAGTTATCTTTTATTGCAATTATATGTTTCGATTCAGGAAAATACAAAATCAGTTCGTACTCTACCAAAACGGAATCAACGTCCAAAATCCACACGCCTTCCTTGTTCAGAAATGGGTTTAACAACACCCACATCTGTTGATTCACCAACAAAAATGACCACACGCAGCCAAGTACGGCACAATAATATAAATAATACCAGTACAAATGGAGAAATTGAAATACCGAACAAAAAAGATAAATTAAGAAAATCTCAATTTACACACCATCATCGCACATCAGGTATGAAAGAATTATAATTTATTAATTATTTTACGTTATGTGATTTGTTTGTTTAGAAATTATTGAAAATATTCTTAATGTTTTAAAATTACTTGGTGACGGTTTACAACACTTATCATTATACGAATGTCGCCAAGCTGTTGATATGTTTGAATCGATAACAACGAAACATTTAGATACACCCTATGTTCTATCAAGTCTAGCATTATCATTCTATCATTTACATGATTATCACAAAGTATGTCATAACTATAGATAACATGAAAACAAAACTGTACTATTCTTATTTTTCATCTTAATGTTTGTTAGGCATCATTGATTTATCGACAACTACGGACAAAATTTCCCTATCATATTGATGGATTAGAATATTATAGTACGGTGCTATGGCAATTGAAAGATGGCGTAGCATTAGCCACATTAGCACATGAATTAACTGAAACACATCGAAAACATCCAGCCGTAAGTTGAGAAGATTGAGTAGCGTTTTTACTCTATATTAGAACAAAAAGATCTATTTAAAAAGCGTTCGCTGACTTTTTGCACATGTTTTTCGAAATTACATCAAATATTCAACGTTTTAAGTTGGCGTCTAGTCATTTTATAAATCTTCTGACTAACGTGTGCCATTAAAGGAAACATTTAACTGTTAAAAGTGCTTAGCAGGATCAATTTTGTTTTAACTTAAGTGTTCATCATTGACTGTTTGAAGAATATTTATTATATAAATTCACTTGAAAACATTCATTTTTATGTTTAGCGCTCCTATATCGATTTGTGATTTCTGTCTATAAGATTTCAGAGGCATCCAGTTTATGGAGGATTATGGAAATGCACTTTGAACATGTCGTAGATATGTAGTTCTACTTTACCTGTTTATTATACAGTAGTAATGTTGTATTTTTCTGCAATACTGATCACTTATCTTAATCATAAGACTCCAATTTGACCGTAAGGTTTTCTGTATACGATTATACAAAGTTAAATGAGCACTAGGCATAACAATCTCGTCAAATAAATTAGGTTTGTTTTTATAAAATGTCTCCCAGTGATGAAAGTGTTCTAAGTATTCATATTGACTTAATATGGTAAATTTTTGTGTTATTATAAACCAACTTCATTGACTTGTTTACAAAAAACTGTCAAATTGTGTACGCTACAGAGTAATAACATGGTTTTCTTTTTTGTTTTTAGAGTTGGTGTGCATCGGGTAACTGTCTTAGTCTTCATCATGAATATGATAAAGCCATTCAAGCGTTCAAACGTGCCATACAAATAGCTCCAGAATCTGATTATGCTTATACATTACTTGGAAATGAATATGCTGTAATTGATGAATTGGAGCGAGCTTTGGCTTGTTTTCGTAAAGCAATACAACTGAATGGAAGAAGTTACAAAGCATGGTTTGTCTAGTGGTTATTATTCGATGTTTTTCTCTATTTTACCCTCATGTATACTTTTAGGAATGGTGTAGCTCTAGTTTATTTGAAACAAGAGAAATTTCCAAATGCTGATTTTCATTTTTCTAAAGCAGCTACCATATTTCGAACAAATCCAGATCTTATTTGTCATTGGGCTATTGTATGTAACAAATCTTAATGAGCGTCTTTTCAAATCAACTAAAAACTATCTAGTGCCCAGACAAAACACTTCTATAATATACTCTCTGGATTCTAAGAATTTTCAATCTTGCCCTATCCGGATGGTGTCATTGGATTTGGATGATTCTGACTTGACAGTACACTTCTTCAAAACCAAAGTTTTGAGCACAGGGTTTTTGGAAATATTGAAATTAGAAATATTCGCCGTTATTATTTTTTTTAAACAAGCTCAGTCGACAGACTACACTTTTAGCTATTTAAAACAGTTTTTGTTTTGGAAAAACTCAAAATTTGAAGGACTTTTGGCTGAAAGTCGAGGACTCTTAGAAGATCTTCTACGATGGCTAAACACAAAGTTCTAAAAATTTTATTATTTCATTATTTGATAGCAGACGGTATGCACCTAAAAGGTATATGGCTGTGGGTTTTGAACTCAGGCTTGATGTGCTTTTCCAGAGGTGTTTAAGAAAACTATCAATTCAAAAAATAGAAGACGTAAATATTTAGATTTTACACTTACAAGAAATAGTCCCATCGTTTTACCACAAACTGACGCAGATCCGAGATCTACAACTTGTATAGGGAATCGGTGGTACTCATTTTCTGAAGAGCTCCTTACTTTCTTTCTGTGACAGACATGGAGGATTGCGGAAACTATATGAAAACGTAGCTTATCGACCCTCCTGCTCATCATTGTGATGTTTTCTTTCTGAACGTGTACTTATCATGACTGCTAACTCTGCATTTTCCATTTGAGGCTTCCAAAAAACGATTTTACGACCTAACCTAACTTTCTATTTGTTGACAAACCAGACATGATCAGGAGGGTCGATAAGCTATGTTTCCATTTGGTTTCCGCAATCCTCCATGTCTGTTACAGAAAGAAAGTAAGGAGCTTTTCCAGAAAATGAGTACCACCGAGTATATACGTTATCTTCTATTTTTTGGATTGATAGTTTTCTTAAACACCTCTGGAAAAGCACATCAAGCCTGAGTTCAAAACCCACAGCCATATACCTTTTAGGTGCATACCGTCTGCTATCAAATAATGAAATAATAAAATTTTTAGAACTTTGTGTTTAGCCATCGTAGAAGATCTTCTAAGAGTCCTCGACTTTCAGCCAAAAGTCCTTCAAATTTTGAGTTTTTCCAAAACAAAAACTGTTTTAAATAGCTAAAAGTGTAGTCTGTCGACTGAGCTTGTTTAAAAAAAATAATAACGGCGAATATTTCTAATTTCAATATTTCCAAAAACCCTGTGCTCAAAACTTTGGTTTTGAAGAAGTGTACTGTCAAGTCAGAATCATCCAAATCCAATGACACCATCCGGATAGGGCAAGATTGAAAATTCTTATGACCCAGAGGATATGTTGCTTTGTCCATTCCTTACATGGATAGTATATATTGGAAAGACGCTCATTATCTGTAATATTGTCTTTATACAAGTGTTTGTTTTTCAGGCACAACATAAATGTCATCGATCTGAAAGTGCTCTCTCATTACTCAATGAAGCGTTAAGAATTGATCCCAAAAATGCTCTATGCAAATTCCATAAGTAATTAAAAATTTTAAATGATAAAGAAATTTATTATTGAGTATTTTGTTTAATTGTTTAGAGCTGGTCTATTACTTCATCTTGAACGTTATCATGAAGCATTGGATGAACTAGAAGAATTAAGACAAATAGCTCCGAAAGAATCTCTAGTCTATTATTTGTTAAGCAAGGTTTGTAATTTAAGTCTTAAAATTGAATATTCTATTCTTTTTGATTTGAAGATCTAAAATAGACTACTATATTTTAGGTTCATCGTCATTTAAAAAATTTTCATTATTCGTACATGTACATGTCATGGAGTATGGATTTAGATCCAAAAGGTGCTAATAATCAATTGAAAGAAAATGCTGATAAACTGTATTCAAAAGATGAAGATCTATTGTTGGGTATGGAAGAAATGGCATCGTCTATTACCGAAGATGATATGAGTCAGATGGCATCACAATCATCATTACAAGACATTCAACCGATGGATTCTAGTGATGAAATAGTTTAATTCTCTCTTTTCTCTCTCTCTCTCTCTTTCACTCTCTTTCTAATTTGTGACTTATTTTATTATTCAATATCTTGGTTTACGTACAAATTCATATTAAAAGAAAATAACTGCTGCTCAGGACTTGTGTATTCATTCGTTTTCTATTTATATAATCCTGTGCATTTAGTAAAAACGATGTGTTTTTTTTATTATGTATTTGTATTTTTTTATTATTATTGTTGTATTTAATAAAAACGAATAAGAAGCAAATTTGAATTTATTACAGATACATCTATCAAATTGTGTGCTTGTCTTTGTTGTCATTGTCCCTCTATTCCTGTTCTCCATGTTCGTTTTTGAGAAAATAAGCATTCTTCAATGTGCTTTTCCCTATTGTCTGTCTGTGTATGTTCTCTTTTCTCTTCTTTTTTTTACATATATTCATTGATTCTTCAAAAGATGATCATAACATTAACTTTAATCATTTTTCTTTTTTCTTTTTTTCCACCATATCGTGTATGAATAAAGATAAATCCACATGAAAATAGTTGCTAATAAAAACAGATATCATTTTATGGTTCAATATTTACAAACGACTAACAAATACTGTCAATCTAATAAAAGAATGATCGTAATCATTTTTTAAATAACTAGTTTTTGGTTGAAGTTGAAAATTTGAAGCCATTTAAAAAAGGAAGATTTGATTGAATCTTTTAAAATCTTTTTTGAAAGTCATTTTTTCATGTGATCTCTGGCAAAACTACTATATATTTCCAGAAGTTCAGGAAGAAATATATTCGTTATTTTACATATTTAGATAGCCAAAAGTGATCTTCTCTGATACTTAATTTTAGGTTCTTCAAAAATGGTTTGAATAAAAAAGTGTATTTTCATCAATAAAATTTTCTAAAAAATAAGCACAATTTTTGAAGATTCTCAAACTGTAGAGCAAGCATGTTTAGCATGTAAAACTGAGTATCCAATTGATTTTCAGTAGTTTGGGAATTTTTCAATATTAGATGAACATAGATACACACCAATAGCCCATACATTTTGGGGGTTACCTAATGTCATCTGAAACTAATTCTGCAGCTCGTAGGAAATCTGATGTCATATGTAAACGATGAAAAATGAAGATATCAAAGGCTAAACTTGATAGTTTTTAAGACAATCAATGATCTTATATGAATAATAACTATAGATATAAAGGATGGACCAGAATTACTGAAACAAATTGACTATTAATCACTACTGGAACGTTTCAGTAATTCAGCAAAAAAAGATACTTTTGATCACCAAATTTTTTAGCATGCATCTCACATCTTTATTTCTCAACAAAGTATAATGTACAAAAATATATTCATTGAGATTTTAACCAAATGCACAATATTTTTACAGTTTTATTTACAAAGTTAAAGCTGTGCTAACTTTGTAGGGACGCCCTTTTGCTTTTCGTTTGCCTAATGGTTGAATCGTGTTTTATCGTTAACTTGATACAAGTTAAATAAAACTGCTAATCCAACATAATGTTTACACGAATATACTAATAATGGTACAACAAGCCAACAGGATTGTTACCACACCAGAAAACTATTGAATGTATCATTGGCTAGGTCTTTATCGTTCTCATCGGTGGCTTATATTCAATAGTTTTCTGGCGTGGTAACAATCCTATTGGCTTGTTGTACCATTATTAGTATATTCGTGTAAACATTATGTTGGATTAGCAGTTTTATTTAACTTGTATCAAGTTAGCGATAAAACATGATTCAACCATTAGACAAACGAAAAGCAAAAGGGCGTCCCAAGAAAGTTAGCACAGCTTTAAATTTTTTAAATAGATATAAATAAAATTGTAAAAATATTGTTCATTTGGTTAAAATCTCAATGAATATGTTTGTGCTGTACATTATGCTTTGTTGAGAAGTAAAGATGTGAGATGCATGCTAAAAAATTTGGTGATCAAAAAAATTGATACCCAGTTCTGGTCCACCCTTGATATATCGATAATTAAAGGATGCAACATTCGAGTAAGTACGTATTTTTGAATCTTTATACTTTATGTTACTTACCTCCTTGTAATTGAATGCATTTTATATACATCCACTTGACATCAGATTGTTCTTAAAATACTGCAAAAAACTCATCAAGTTATCCATGTTCATGATGAACAGAACTTGTTTCATCAAAATCTATTTCATTCAGACGAATGAAAATCACACGAAATTCTTGACAATATTTTCTAGATAACATGGTCAGTTATAAAAGTAGTGAAACAGACGTAGAATCAATCTCATTTCAGACAGTTCACTGGGTAGTTAATTCATGTTTTTATAATCATTTTGGTTTAGTAATGCAATTTATCTATATGCAACGAGTAGGTATCAGTTTATTTGATATTAATTCAAATGATATTTTGTTTGTAAAGCAAGAGAGAATAAAAATTCCATCTTGAGTATAAAAAAAATGATGCAGTTATTCATCGTTAATAAATCTTATAGAATGAATAAAAACTATAATTGGTTTATCAGTTGCAAAAACGAATAGACCGCATTCAGAATGGTTTCAAAAGAGAGAGAGAGAATTTGTTGACCGAATACAAGAACATTTTTGGATGACATTGTACATAGTTTTGTGTTTTGTTTCGAACTTGCATTGAAGAAGAGTCTTTATGAGAAAACCATCAAAACAGGATATAATTCACATGAGAAATAACGGTTTCTTAAATTAATGGAATAATAGACAAACCTTATACGTTCATAACAATAGAATTCCATTTTGAATAAAAAAAGAAAAAGTTGGAAATTTTCTTCTCAGTTCTTACATATTTTAATCTTCATCTGTTAGTACAGTTCCAACAACTGTTCCATTCTCATCATTATCATTTTCTTGTTCATCACTGGAACTATCATCATCTTCGTTTGTTTCCGGAATACCTCGATTATAACCGTATAATAGTAAAATATTATCTGTTTGACATTTTCGTCGTTTACAACTTAATATACGTCGATTAAAAAATCGTTGAAATTCTGTTTGATGTTCAACAATATAATTTAAATGTTTTTCTAATCGATCTAATTGATGTTTATCAATTTTTTGAAATAGATTCATATCTGGAATATAAGGACTTTTTAGTTCACGTTTTTCAATTGAACAATAGAGTAAATCAAATAATGACCAAAATATTTCATTACAACGTTTTCTATTCCAATTTTTGACCACTAAATCATCGTCACATATGTAAACCATCAGAGCTTTAATAATATCTTCGTTTAATATTGAAAAACTTTGATCTAATTTGACAAGAGCAAGAAATACTTTAATAGCTTGTGCATGACGAAAATGATCTGCACGATGTAACACTTTCAAACATTTCATTTCTGATTCAATGTATGATATTCTCCATGTACGTTTTGATAACAAGTAATTATCATCATGAAACGGTGTCGAAATATAATAGGGATCATTTTTCTTAAATTTCATTCCAAAACCAAAACAAATGGTAAATAATAATTGTTCATGAAATATTTTAATTATAGGTCCATCTTTGTCTAATTCCAATGGTAACAATTTAAAAAATTCAATTGGATAAGGATCTTTTAATGCATCTTCGAATAATGAATGAGTGAGTGTAACGAGTACAGCAGGAGATAAATATTCACGATCTTTTGAACGCATAAAACCCCATGGATCATATCTTGTTAATTCTTCATCTTTCATACCTGGTATTTTAAGATATACATAGCCAGCTTTGTCTAAACGTTCTTTTTCCACCGGACGTATAGTCAATGGTATCAGGATTTTTATACGACTAACGTGAACAACTTGAAGATTTTCAAAAAATGTATCATAAAATATAGGATCATTAAATACGATACCAAAACGATTTTTACGTAAACGTGGTACCAAATCATCAAATATTAAACGACAAGCTTTTCTTACACGTATCGCATATTCTGGCCATATATCGACAACTTCATAATAAAAATCTTGTAGTGATCGTTCAAAATCATCATGATTCGAAAAACGCGATGGACAAATAGGTGGAAGAAAATCTTTATCTAAATTTGAAAGAAAGAGATACTAGTTAAATTAAATCGTATGATACCAGAGATGGGCAACTCCGGCTAAGTTTGACTCTAACTCAACTTAAAGGAGTTCAATTCCCTAACTCCAACTCCGTTTCAGCACCAACAGAAACTTATTTTGAGAGAACCAGAAGAACTACATGTTGCCATTTAACCCTTCCAGGACCGACTTATTTCGAGCGATAATTACAAATTTCTCAACTTTTCAAAAATGAATGAGATCTTAATCTACTTGAATTTATTTCTGTATCAATCTTCCTCTTTGTAGCAATCTAAGGGCCATGTATAGGGCGATAATAAAACGTTTACTTCGAAGAGACGAGAAAAAATTCGAATTCTTGTGTTAGATAACGTGAAATTTAATGACGTTTTAAAACGTCACCGGTCCCGAAAGGGTTAAAGTATTTTCTAATTTTACAGAAATATCAGCGGTTATAACAACACACGGTGTGACAAGAAGTGAATAAGAATAATCCAGTGCGTTAACATAAGGTTTCGTTTTCTTTTCTGTGTATTTCTTAAGAAATAGACATGGGAAAGGAAAAACGAGAGACTTGTTTCGATTAACTCTAATGTAATCACTACACAAAGCAATGAAATGCAAATTTTTAACTGGAGCTGTGGAGTTAGAAAACATCTTCACTCAATTCAACTCTAATCTACTAAAAACGTAACTCCAACTACACTAAAAAGAAGTCCAACTCCGTAATTGAAGTTGCCTATCTCTGTTCGTATGAACTATTAACTATTTCTTTAGTATAGATTTATTCCTTACCCCATTTGTTATTTGTCCGGAGGAATCTCAATGAATCATAACCACTATTAGAAGTAGTTGATGTTGCACGATCACCAATCATGACTTACAAATACCAGAAATTAAGAAAAAAAATGATCTTTTTTATTTGTTAACAATATTTTTGCACTTGTTAGACGATAATCCCGTTTAGAAAAAATGGCATTAATAGCCTTGAACAAATACAGTAAATAAAATAATAATATCTAATACATATTGTACATATTGTAGTTATTTTATTTGACAAAAAGTATATATTATTATTACACGGAATGGACAACATATTTAATCTTGTTCTCAAACGTACTTTTGATCATGAATTACAAAAGAAAATACGTCGGAAGACTGTGTTTGTTTTATTTTGAATAATGATCAAATATATTTAAATATGATAGAGAGAAACAATGTTAGTCAATTCATTGTTGCTATCAAGTTTTAAGTCGGTTAACATCGCTAATGACGGAAGTAAACTCTACAAGTAATTTGAGTGAAGAAAAAATGAATTCTTCACAAAATAGAAAACATGTTTTCATTTGATCCAAATAAAAATCTGACACAAGTTTCTTGAAAATTGATTGAAGTTTTCATTTTTTAGAAAAACTGAAATTAAATTTTTTTATCTAACAACAGAACTTTCACAGTGATTAATTGAATTTGTTTTTAGTAGTTTAAGTGTTCATTTTTATAAAGTATTTAATATTTCAGAAACTTTCGAATCTATAACGGTTCATCATTAACACAAAAATTTTTTAAGAATCGACCAGTTAAAAAGGGAATTGTACCGTATCAAATGATAGTGAAAATATACGACAGAAAACTCTACTATTCTTTTCTTTTTCTATGTAAATGACAGTGAATCATACAATTGAAAATTTTATCATTTCTTCTTTTCTTATAGAGAACAAAATATATTAAAACTAATATTGGTAGTGTATGGAAAGGATGAGATTTCGAAGCGACTTTTTTATGTTTTCACAATTTTGAGCAACCGATCCAAAAACTATAAATGGTAGTCATACAGGTCAATATCTATGCGACATAGGCTTACGTACATCGGATTCAGTATGGTCAAAAGCTTATAAAAAGATATATACAAATTGTTTTTAGGCCCAACGTTTCTCAAGAGATAGAGTTTTTTCGAATGTATTTTTTTCAAAACAAGAACTTAGAGTTCTTGTCATTTACACGAGTTCTCTATATTTTAATAAATGATCCATAAATAATAAGCCACTTTTATTACCTGTCTTTTTCTTTCTAGTACAAGATAAACAGATTTCTGTTTGTACTAGCCGATGGAGAATTCAATTCTCTACAAAACTACGTATTTGAGTTCAAAGTTAGTTTTGGATTTCTGACGAAGTGGTTCTAATTTTAACCGCAGCTCCAAGAAGTTCTATGAGAAACTTGCTTCTTTTTTTAATCGTTGGAAACCAGCAAAATCATGTTTCAAATAACACTTTTTGTGTTATGAAAGATTCGAAATTTCAAGCTGTATAAGATTACATAATTAAAGTCGATGAATTCTTTTAGCGTAAACTTCTGAGAGATCAATTTTGAGTCCAACTGTAGTTTTTTTCGTTTTTTTTGAATATTTCTCTACAAAAGTCGGTATTTAAATCCATAAATTCTACACCAAAAAATGTACCTGTGAAATGTAATTTCACAAAGTTTCCTTGCTTTAAAAATAGTAGCTATCTTATAATTCTTGTTTCTGTAGCAAAACTTTAAAGCTAATTTTAAACTTAAATATGTAGTTTTATAGAGAATTGAATTCGCCATCGGCCAGTACAAACACAAATCTGTTTGCCTCGTACTAGAAAGGAAAAAACAGGCGACAAACGAGGCTTATTATTTATGGACTACCGGTTAAGTCCCAGAAAGTGGAAGAAAAAGTGTAATTTTCCATTTCTAAAAAACTCAATTTCTGAAGGACTAAAACGAGAAAGAAAGCTATGATGAGTGCAAAACTCGTTTTATATCGGAGAAACAAAAACTAACTTTTTATATCTCAAAGAACTCAAATGAGTTATACAGCTGGCTCTTTAATAACGCGAAGAACACGATTTTTGTTTACTGTGTGGTTTAGTATCGCATCTACAAATATCAAGTCTTAACTATCAGTCGTTTTCACCACTTGATCTAACAGCCTTACATACTCTATTTGTATCCAAAATATTAATAAATTCATATGATGATCCAATTAGGTTTGAACACATCAACAAATAACTATTAGTGGATTATCACCTTGGACACAACTTTCTATTCTAAACTATTAAATTATGGTATTTTGTCTGCTCAGATAGGTAGACGTATCAATACTAATCGAAACTTCCACCCATTTATTATTATATTAACTGGAGCATCTGACGCTGCTCGCTGATACTGACGTCAAACTATTCAAAAATATTTATTTAAAATAACAAAACAAAAGTGCTCATATAGGTTTTCAGTCAATGGATGAAGACTGCTTCTAAATGTTTCATGATGAACGGTAGATGACTGATATTGACATGTTCTACCATCATCTTTATGTAAACAATACAATGTTTCATTATGGCTTGCCGCCTTGTACATGTAGCCTTGTATATAAATACAGTATTTGTGAGAATAATGATTAGTAGATATGCATCGAGCCCAACTACTTGGACTCGGTTACTACTCATGAAGGCCCACATTTTGAAATTAGTTGTTTCGTTGTACATGGCCTTCTTCTGTCCTGAAACAATGATGGAAGACTCTTTTCAGCTCTCAGATTATATTTAATTCAACGAAATAATTTTTGGTGTTTTTTTATTGTTTATCATGGTTCATAGTAGCATAGAGTCATGAAAATAGGTAAAAGCCGACAGAAGTTGAGGGGAAAGACCGATCGATTCGATTTTTCCTTTAAATACTTGAAAAAACAAGAGCTTTTTAAAGAGTTTTTTGTCAAAAATCCTCACAGTCAATGTCATATTAACAATCAACGTTAAAAATTATCTCCTATATTAGTTTCAACGATCTACGCTACTAAGTTAATCACAATGCAGTTATTTCTCGCGTCAGAAACATCTGGAAAATAGATTCAAAAAGAGTCTTTCATAGAGATGTACAAATAGAAAAAAAAATCATGAATTTCTGAAATAAAAACAGCGAACGTTTTGATGGCAGATATCTACAAAAGTTTTTGTACGAACACACACGTCAATAACTTTTAAAGGGAAAGTTTCATTTAAAAATATTCAAACTTAAATGTTGAACCTATTCTCAGTGGCGCAATGACACAGTATTCCTGCAGCAAGAAAAACTCCGTGAGATAGAAAACATTAGTTCTTTTCGTTTTATTAATTTAAAAATATAGGAACAGATCAACATAATATATAGTTTCACCTTAATATTGCAAATGAGAAGAAAAATTACAATATTAATTTGATATGTTTTGTTTTAGCAAATTTAGAATCGACATGTACCGAGATAAAACAAATGTTGTATGTCAATAATTCATAATAACTATCAATTTATCTGTGTTTCAAACATTCAAAACATGTTGTCATAGAAACTGTGCATTAAAATTTTGAACTTTCAAAAAACACCCGTTGTCACCATGACTAAACCATCAATATTTATCAATGTTGATTAGATTTTTCCATATCGTTTGTTTGTATTAACAACCATTTTTTGAAACAAAGATCCGCCACGAGCGATAATTTTGCCGGTTTTGTTGAAAAACGAGCAACAAAATTGTCGACTACTGCCATGTTAGATCGTTTGAAAAATTTTATATTAAAAACGTTACGTTTTGCTATTCTAACGGGAGGAACAACATCGGCAATTTATGCTCTACTAGCACTACCTCGACTTCTTGAAAAAGAGCATACGTTGGAAAATACCATTCGCAAACGTTTATCATTAGAAAAATTGATTAGTTCTCAAAATGAAGAAGATGAGATGATGAAAAAAGCTGTTCTAGAATTAAGAAGCAAGCAGAAATTATTGAAAACGTTGTACTATAAATTGAATAGACAAGAAGCAAATTTAAGTCAAACTGTGTATAAATATATCAAAGAATGTGAATGTGATTCAGAATTCTCTCAGCAACCACATCAACTTCATGTAAATGACAGGGAACAAGATTCATCAACACTTGGCGCACACGACAACCAAGAGGATTTATTAATAGAAGAAGTGGATGAACATCATCGAGAGAAACAAAATCATCAAGCGGGTGATGGTGGAAAATATGTCGTTTTACAAAAATCGATTACGGCCATGCACATTTCATCTATGACATTCACAGACGATACCTTAGCAAGTTTAACAGGACCAATGAGAGAAAAGCAACAACATAATTTATTAGCAAAAATGTTTAAAAAAAAATCAAAATATATCGGAGCCAGTGGAGATCAATAAAATTTCGCACTGCTGTTGTATAATATGAACTAGGTCTAATAAAAAAGATTATAGTTCTACCATCCACTAACATCCAGAGAGTAAATCAGAAAGTCTCGGTGTCGTATTGTCATGTTAGATTAGAGTTCACATTTCACACGGAAACATTTTCAAAAGTTCTCTTGCTTTTTCCTTGACATCTACGTGAATATAGACTATTTTTCTTTTTTATAGGTTACTTTTTTATCGTAGAAAGTCAGAGTTTTTGAAGAAAGAGTAGCAGTTTAAAGATTTAAGTCTTAGTTACATTTCTTTCTAACCGACGATTATTGATGAAAAACGGTTCATTCGCAAACAAATTTTAATGTGCACATGCTGTACTAAAAATGCACATTGTACACTCCTGTTTATATTATAAAAAACTGTATTTAACTATAATTCATAGTCTGTTATGAGACATCACCACTCTTCTGATTGAGAAAAGCATCAACCAGTAATTTATTGATAGTTGGTATCTATATGTTTCCGAATGAGTCCAGTCCAATCCGGATATTTTGACAAAGAACTGTTTAATTTATTTAGAGCTTTTAATGTTATACAACGTGAAAATATCACTTCATCATGTGCATGCTTGACCTAGATCAAGGGTTTTACCTTTACCCATTGATTATTTCAACATAAGTATAATACTACTCCGTTCTTTGGTTAAGGACGCCTCCGACAACAACATTTAAACTCCGATTTAAAAATAATTTTGCACTTGTAGAACAAGAGAAAGCTCTAAATAAATTAAACAGTTCTTTGTCAAAATATCCGGATTGGACTGGACTCATTCGGAAACATATAGATACCAACTATCAATAAATTACTGGTTGATGCTTTTCTCAATCAGAAGAGTGGTGATGTCTCATAACAGACTATGAATTATAGTTAAATACAGTTTTTTATAATATAAACAGGAGTGTACAATGTGCATTTTTAGTACAGCATGTGCACATTAAAATTTGTTTGCGAATGAACCGTTTTTCATCAATAATCGTCGGTTAGAAAGAAATGTAACTAAGACTTAAATCTTTAAACTGCTACTCTTTCTTCAAAAACTCTGACTTTCTACGATAAAAAAGTAACCTATAAAAAAGAAAAATAGTCTATATTCACGTAGATGTCAAGGAAAAAGCAAGAGAACTTTTGAAAATGTTTCCGTGTGAAATGTGAACTCTAATCTAACATGACAATACGACACCGAGACTTTCTGATTTACTCTCTGGATGTTAGTGGATGGTAGAACTATAATCTTTTTTATTAGACCTAGTTCATATTATACAACAGCAGTGCGAAATTTTATTGATCTCCACTGGCTCCGATATATTTTGATTTTTTTTTAAACATTTTTGCTAATAAATTATGTTGTTGCTTTTCTCTCATTGGTCCTGTTAAACTTGCTAAGGTATCGTCTGTGAATGTCATAGATGAAATGTGCATGGCCGTAATCGATTTTTGTAAAACGACATATTTTCCACCATCACCCGCTTGATGATTTTGTTTCTCTCGATGATGTTCATCCACTTCTTCTATTAATAAATCCTCTTGGTTGTCGTGTGCGCCAAGTGTTGATGAATCTTGTTCCCTGTCATTTACATGAAGTTGATGTGGTTGCTGAGAGAATTCTGAATCACATTCACATTCTTTGATATATTTATACACAGTTTGACTTAAATTTGCTTCTTGTCTATTCAATTTATAGTACAACGTTTTCAATAATTTCTGCTTGCTTCTTAATTCTAGAACAGCTTTTTTCATCATCTCATCTTCTTCATTTTGAGAACTAATCAATTTTTCTAATGATAAACGTTTGCGAATGGTATTTTCCAACGTATGCTCTTTTTCAAGAAGTCGAGGTAGTGCTAGTAGAGCATAAATTGCCGATGTTGTTCCTCCCGTTAGAATAGCAAAACGTAACGTTTTTAATATAAAATTTTTCAAACGATCTAACATGGCAGTAGTCGACAATTTTGTTGCTCGTTTTTCAACAAAACCGGCAAAATTATCGCTCGTGGCGGATCTTTGTTTCAAAAAATGGTTGTTAATACAAACAAACGATATGGAAAAATCTAATCAACATTGATAAATATTGATGGTTTAGTCATGGTGACAACGGGTGTTTTTTGAAAGTTCAAAATTTTAATGCACAGTTTCTATGACAACATGTTTTGAATGTTTGAAACACAGATAAATTGATAGTTATTATGAATTATTGACATACAACATTTGTTTTATCTCGGTACATGTCGATTCTAAATTTGCTAAAACAAAACATATCAAATTAATATTGTAATTTTTCTTCTCATTTGCAATATTAAGGTGAAACTATATATTATGTTGATCTGTTCCTATATTTTTAAATTAATAAAACGAAAAGAACTAATGTTTTCTATCTCACGGAGTTTTTCTTGCTGCAGGAATACTGTGTCATTGCGCCACTGAGAATAGGTTCAACATTTAAGTTTGAATATTTTTAAATGAAACTTTCCCTTTAAAAGTTATTGACGTGTGTGTTCGTACAAAAACTTTTGTAGATATCTGCCATCAAAACGTTCGCTGTTTTTATTTCAGAAATTCATGATTTTTTTTTCTATTTGTACATCTCTATGAAAGACTCTTTTTGAATCTATTTTCCAGATGTTTCTGACGCGAGAAATAACTGCATTGTGATTAACTTAGTAGCGTAGATCGTTGAAACTAATATAGGAGATAATTTTTAACGTTGATTGTTAATATGACATTGACTGTGAGGATTTTTGACAAAAAACTCTTTAAAAAGCTCTTGTTTTTTCAAGTATTTAAAGGAAAAATCGAATCGATCGGTCTTTCCCCTCAACTTCTGTCGGCTTTTACCTATTTTCATGACTCTATGCTACTATGAACCATGATAAACAATAAAAAAACACCAAAAATTATTTCGTTGAATTAAATATAATCTGAGAGCTGAAAAGAGTCTTCCATCATTGTTTCAGGACAGAAGAAGGCCATGTACAACGAAACAACTAATTTCAAAATGTGGGCCTTCATGAGTAGTAACCGAGTCCAAGTAGTTGGGCTCGATGCATATCTACTAATCATTATTCTCACAAATACTGTATTTATATACAAGGCTACATGTACAAGGCGGCAAGCCATAATGAAACATTGTATTGTTTACATAAAGATGATGGTAGAACATGTCAATATCAGTCATCTACCGTTCATCATGAAACATTTAGAAGCAGTCTTCATCCATTGACTGAAAACCTATATGAGCACTTTTGTTTTGTTATTTTAAATAAATATTTTTGAATAGTTTGACGTCAGTATCAGCGAGCAGCGTCAGATGCTCCAGTTAATATAATAATAAATGGGTGGAAGTTTCGATTAGTATTGATACGTCTACCTATCTGAGCAGACAAAATACCATAATTTAATAGTTTAGAATAGAAAGTTGTGTCCAAGGTGATAATCCACTAATAGTTATTTGTTGATGTGTTCAAACCTAATTGGATCATCATATGAATTTATTAATATTTTGGATACAAATAGAGTATGTAAGGCTGTTAGATCAAGTGGTGAAAACGACTGATAGTTAAGACTTGATATTTGTAGATGCGATACTAAACCACACAGTAAACAAAAATCGTGTTCTTCGCGTTATTAAAGAGCCAGCTGTATAACTCATTTGAGTTCTTTGAGATATAAAAAGTTAGTTTTTGTTTCTCCGATATAAAACGAGTTTTGCACTCATCATAGCTTTCTTTCTCGTTTTAGTCCTTCAGAAATTGAGTTTTTTAGAAATGGAAAATTACACTTTTTCTTCCACTTTCTGGGACTTAACCGGTAGTCCATAAATAATAAGCCTCGTTTGTCGCCTGTTTTTTCCTTTCTAGTACGAGGCAAACAGATTTGTGTTTGTACTGGCCGATGGCGAATTCAATTCTCTATAAAACTACATATTTAAGTTTAAAATTAGCTTTAAAGTTTTGCTACAGAAACAAGAATTATAAGATAGCTACTATTTTTAAAGCAAGGAAACTTTGTGAAATTACATTTCACAGGTACATTTTTTGGTGTAGAATTTATGGATTTAAATACCGACTTTTGTAGAGAAATATTCAAAAAAAACGAAAAAAACTACAGTTGGACTCAAAATTGATCTCTCAGAAGTTTACGCTAAAAGAATTCATCGACTTTAATTATGTAATCTTATACAGCTTGAAATTTCGAATCTTTCATAACACAAAAAGTGTTATTTGAAACATGATTTTGCTGGTTTCCAACGATTAAAAAAAGAAGCAAGTTTCTCATAGAACTTCTTGGAGCTGCGGTTAAAATTAGAACCACTTCGTCAGAAATCCAAAACTAACTTTGAACTCAAATACGTAGTTTTGTAGAGAATTGAATTCTCCATCGGCTAGTACAAACAGAAATCTGTTTATCTTGTACTAGAAAGAAAAAGACAGGTAATAAAAGTGGCTTATTATTTATGGATCATTTATTAAAATATAGAGAACTCGTGTAAATGACAAGAACTCTAAGTTCTTGTTTTGAAAAAAATACATTCGAAAAAACTCTATCTCTTGAGAAACGTTGGGCCTAAAAACAATTTGTATATATCTTTTTATAAGCTTTTGACCATACTGAATCCGATGTACGTAAGCCTATGTCGCATAGATATTGACCTGTATGACTACCATTTATAGTTTTTGGATCGGTTGCTCAAAATTGTGAAAACATAAAAAAGTCGCTTCGAAATCTCATCCTTTCCATACACTACCAATATTAGTTTTAATATATTTTGTTCTCTATAAGAAAAGAAGAAATGATAAAATTTTCAATTGTATGATTCACTGTCATTTACATAGAAAAAGAAAAGAATAGTAGAGTTTTCTGTCGTATATTTTCACTATCATTTGATACGGTACAATTCCCTTTTTAACTGGTCGATTCTTAAAAAATTTTTGTGTTAATGATGAACCGTTATAGATTCGAAAGTTTCTGAAATATTAAATACTTTATAAAAATGAACACTTAAACTACTAAAAACAAATTCAATTAATCACTGTGAAAGTTCTGTTGTTAGATAAAAAAATTTAATTTCAGTTTTTCTAAAAAATGAAAACTTCAATCAATTTTCAAGAAACTTGTGTCAGATTTTTATTTGGATCAAATGAAAACATGTTTTCTATTTTGTGAAGAATTCATTTTTTCTTCACTCAAATTACTTGTAGAGTTTACTTCCGTCATTAGCGATGTTAACCGACTTAAAACTTGATAGCAACAATGAATTGACTAACATTGTTTCTCTCTATCATATTTAAATATATTTGATCATTATTCAAAATAAAACAAACACAGTCTTCCGACGTATTTTCTTTTGTAATTCATGATCAAAAGTACGTTTGAGAACAAGATTAAATATGTTGTCCATTCCGTGTAATAATAATATATACTTTTTGTCAAATAAAATAACTACAATATGTACAATATGTATTAGATATTATTATTTTATTTACTGTATTTGTTCAAGGCTATTAATGCCATTTTTTCTAAACGGGATTATCGTCTAACAAGTGCAAAAATATTGTTAACAAATAAAAAAGATCATTTTTTTTCTTAATTTCTGGTATTTGTAAGTCATGATTGGTGATCGTGCAACATCAACTACTTCTAATAGTGGTTATGATTCATTGAGATTCCTCCGGACAAATAACAAATGGGGTAAGGAATAAATCTATACTAAAGAAATAGTTAATAGTTCATACGAACAGAGATAGGCAACTTCAATTACGGAGTTGGACTTCTTTTTAGTGTAGTTGGAGTTACGTTTTTAGTAGATTAGAGTTGAATTGAGTGAAGATGTTTTCTAACTCCACAGCTCCAGTTAAAAATTTGCATTTCATTGCTTTGTGTAGTGATTACATTAGAGTTAATCGAAACAAGTCTCTCGTTTTTCCTTTCCCATGTCTATTTCTTAAGAAATACACAGAAAAGAAAACGAAACCTTATGTTAACGCACTGGATTATTCTTATTCACTTCTTGTCACACCGTGTGTTGTTATAACCGCTGATATTTCTGTAAAATTAGAAAATACTTTAACCCTTTCGGGACCGGTGACGTTTTAAAACGTCATTAAATTTCACGTTATCTAACACAAGAATTCGAATTTTTTCTCGTCTCTTCGAAGTAAACGTTTTATTATCGCCCTATACATGGCCCTTAGATTGCTACAAAGAGGAAGATTGATACAGAAATAAATTCAAGTAGATTAAGATCTCATTCATTTTTGAAAAGTTGAGAAATTTGTAATTATCGCTCGAAATAAGTCGGTCCTGGAAGGGTTAAATGGCAACATGTAGTTCTTCTGGTTCTCTCAAAATAAGTTTCTGTTGGTGCTGAAACGGAGTTGGAGTTAGGGAATTGAACTCCTTTAAGTTGAGTTAGAGTCAAACTTAGCCGGAGTTGCCCATCTCTGGTATCATACGATTTAATTTAACTAGTATCTCTTTCTTTCAAATTTAGATAAAGATTTTCTTCCACCTATTTGTCCATCGCGTTTTTCGAATCATGATGATTTTGAACGATCACTACAAGATTTTTATTATGAAGTTGTCGATATATGGCCAGAATATGCGATACGTGTAAGAAAAGCTTGTCGTTTAATATTTGATGATTTGGTACCACGTTTACGTAAAAATCGTTTTGGTATCGTATTTAATGATCCTATATTTTATGATACATTTTTTGAAAATCTTCAAGTTGTTCACGTTAGTCGTATAAAAATCCTGATACCATTGACTATACGTCCGGTGGAAAAAGAACGTTTAGACAAAGCTGGCTATGTATATCTTAAAATACCAGGTATGAAAGATGAAGAATTAACAAGATATGATCCATGGGGTTTTATGCGTTCAAAAGATCGTGAATATTTATCTCCTGCTGTACTCGTTACACTCACTCATTCATTATTCGAAGATGCATTAAAAGATCCTTATCCAATTGAATTTTTTAAATTGTTACCATTGGAATTAGACAAAGATGGACCTATAATTAAAATATTTCATGAACAATTATTATTTACCATTTGTTTTGGTTTTGGAATGAAATTTAAGAAAAATGATCCCTATTATATTTCGACACCGTTTCATGATGATAATTACTTGTTATCAAAACGTACATGGAGAATATCATACATTGAATCAGAAATGAAATGTTTGAAAGTGTTACATCGTGCAGATCATTTTCGTCATGCACAAGCTATTAAAGTATTTCTTGCTCTTGTCAAATTAGATCAAAGTTTTTCAATATTAAACGAAGATATTATTAAAGCTCTGATGGTTTACATATGTGACGATGATTTAGTGGTCAAAAATTGGAATAGAAAACGTTGTAATGAAATATTTTGGTCATTATTTGATTTACTCTATTGTTCAATTGAAAAACGTGAACTAAAAAGTCCTTATATTCCAGATATGAATCTATTTCAAAAAATTGATAAACATCAATTAGATCGATTAGAAAAACATTTAAATTATATTGTTGAACATCAAACAGAATTTCAACGATTTTTTAATCGACGTATATTAAGTTGTAAACGACGAAAATGTCAAACAGATAATATTTTACTATTATACGGTTATAATCGAGGTATTCCGGAAACAAACGAAGATGATGATAGTTCCAGTGATGAACAAGAAAATGATAATGATGAGAATGGAACAGTTGTTGGAACTGTACTAACAGATGAAGATTAAAATATGTAAGAACTGAGAAGAAAATTTCCAACTTTTTCTTTTTTTATTCAAAATGGAATTCTATTGTTATGAACGTATAAGGTTTGTCTATTATTCCATTAATTTAAGAAACCGTTATTTCTCATGTGAATTATATCCTGTTTTGATGGTTTTCTCATAAAGACTCTTCTTCAATGCAAGTTCGAAACAAAACACAAAACTATGTACAATGTCATCCAAAAATGTTCTTGTATTCGGTCAACAAATTCTCTCTCTCTCTTTTGAAACCATTCTGAATGCGGTCTATTCGTTTTTGCAACTGATAAACCAATTATAGTTTTTATTCATTCTATAAGATTTATTAACGATGAATAACTGCATCATTTTTTTTATACTCAAGATGGAATTTTTATTCTCTCTTGCTTTACAAACAAAATATCATTTGAATTAATATCAAATAAACTGATACCTACTCGTTGCATATAGATAAATTGCATTACTAAACCAAAATGATTATAAAAACATGAATTAACTACCCAGTGAACTGTCTGAAATGAGATTGATTCTACGTCTGTTTCACTACTTTTATAACTGACCATGTTATCTAGAAAATATTGTCAAGAATTTCGTGTGATTTTCATTCGTCTGAATGAAATAGATTTTGATGAAACAAGTTCTGTTCATCATGAACATGGATAACTTGATGAGTTTTTTGCAGTATTTTAAGAACAATCTGATGTCAAGTGGATGTATATAAAATGCATTCAATTACAAGGAGGTAAGTAACATAAAGTATAAAGATTCAAAAATACGTACTTACTCGAATGTTGCATCCTTTAATTATCGATATATCAAGGGTGGACCAGAACTGGGTATCAATTTTTTTGATCACCAAATTTTTTAGCATGCATCTCACATCTTTACTTCTCAACAAAGCATAATGTACAGCACAAACATATTCATTGAGATTTTAACCAAATGAACAATATTTTTACAATTTTATTTATATCTATTTAAAAAATTTAAAGCTGTGCTAACTTTCTTGGGACGCCCTTTTGCTTTTCGTTTGTCTAATGGTTGAATCATGTTTTATCGCTAACTTGATACAAGTTAAATAAAACTGCTAATCCAACATAATGTTTACACGAATATACTAATAATGGTACAACAAGCCAATAGGATTGTTACCACGCCAGAAAACTATTGAATATAAGCCACCGATGAGAACGATAAAGACCTAGCCAATGATACATTCAATAGTTTTCTGGTGTGGTAACAATCCTGTTGGCTTGTTGTACCATTATTAGTATATTCGTGTAAACATTATGTTGGATTAGCAGTTTTATTTAACTTGTATCAAGTTAACGATAAAACACGATTCAACCATTAGGCAAACGAAAAGCAAAAGGGCGTCCCTACAAAGTTAGCACAGCTTTAACTTTGTAAATAAAACTGTAAAAATATTGTGCATTTGGTTAAAATCTCAATGAATATATTTTTGTACATTATACTTTGTTGAGAAATAAAGATGTGAGATGCATGCTAAAAAATTTGGTGATCAAAAGTATCTTTTTTTGCTGAATTACTGAAACGTTCCAGTAGTGATTAATAGTCAATTTGTTTCAGTAATTCTGGTCCATCCTTTATATCTATAGTTATTATTCATATAAGATCATTGATTGTCTTAAAAACTATCAAGTTTAGCCTTTGATATCTTCATTTTTCATCGTTTACATATGACATCAGATTTCCTACGAGCTGCAGAATTAGTTTCAGATGACATTAGGTAACCCCCAAAATGTATGGGCTATTGGTGTGTATCTATGTTCATCTAATATTGAAAAATTCCCAAACTACTGAAAATCAATTGGATACTCAGTTTTACATGCTAAACATGCTTGCTCTACAGTTTGAGAATCTTCAAAAATTGTGCTTATTTTTTAGAAAATTTTATTGATGAAAATACACTTTTTTATTCAAACCATTTTTGAAGAACCTAAAATTAAGTATCAGAGAAGATCACTTTTGGCTATCTAAATATGTAAAATAACGAATATATTTCTTCCTGAACTTCTGGAAATATATAGTAGTTTTGCCAGAGATCACATGAAAAAATGACTTTCAAAAAAGATTTTAAAAGATTCAATCAAATCTTCCTTTTTTAAATGGCTTCAAATTTTCAACTTCAACCAAAAACTAGTTATTTAAAAAATGATTACGATCATTCTTTTATTAGATTGACAGTATTTGTTAGTCGTTTGTAAATATTGAACCATAAAATGATATCTGTTTTTATTAGCAACTATTTTCATGTGGATTTATCTTTATTCATACACGATATGGTGGAAAAAAAGAAAAAAGAAAAATGATTAAAGTTAATGTTATGATCATCTTTTGAAGAATCAATGAATATATGTAAAAAAAAGAAGAGAAAAGAGAACATACACAGACAGACAATAGGGAAAAGCACATTGAAGAATGCTTATTTTCTCAAAAACGAACATGGAGAACAGGAATAGAGGGACAATGACAACAAAGACAAGCACACAATTTGATAGATGTATCTGTAATAAATTCAAATTTGCTTCTTATTCGTTTTTATTAAATACAACAATAATAATAAAAAAATACAAATACATAATAAAAAAAACACATCGTTTTTACTAAATGCACAGGATTATATAAATAGAAAACGAATGAATACACAAGTCCTGAGCAGCAGTTATTTTCTTTTAATATGAATTTGTACGTAAACCAAGATATTGAATAATAAAATAAGTCACAAATTAGAAAGAGAGTGAAAGAGAGAGAGAGAGAGAAAAGAGAGAATTAAACTATTTCATCACTAGAATCCATCGGTTGAATGTCTTGTAATGATGATTGTGATGCCATCTGACTCATATCATCTTCGGTAATAGACGATGCCATTTCTTCCATACCCAACAATAGATCTTCATCTTTTGAATACAGTTTATCAGCATTTTCTTTCAATTGATTATTAGCACCTTTTGGATCTAAATCCATACTCCATGACATGTACATGTACGAATAATGAAAATTTTTTAAATGACGATGAACCTAAAATATAGTAGTCTATTTTAGATCTTCAAATCAAAAAGAATAGAATATTCAATTTTAAGACTTAAATTACAAACCTTGCTTAACAAATAATAGACTAGAGATTCTTTCGGAGCTATTTGTCTTAATTCTTCTAGTTCATCCAATGCTTCATGATAACGTTCAAGATGAAGTAATAGACCAGCTCTAAACAATTAAACAAAATACTCAATAATAAATTTCTTTATCATTTAAAATTTTTAATTACTTATGGAATTTGCATAGAGCATTTTTGGGATCAATTCTTAACGCTTCATTGAGTAATGAGAGAGCACTTTCAGATCGATGACATTTATGTTGTGCCTGAAAAACAAACACTTGTATAAAGACAATATTACAGATAATGAGCGTCTTTCCAATATATACTATCCATGTAAGGAATGGACAAAGCAACATATCCTCTGGGTCATAAGAATTTTCAATCTTGCCCTATCCGGATGGTGTCATTGGATTTGGATGATTCTGACTTGACAGTACACTTCTTCAAAACCAAAGTTTTGAGCACAGGGTTTTTGGAAATATTGAAATTAGAAATATTCGCCGTTATTATTTTTTTTAAACAAGCTCAGTCGACAGACTACACTTTTAGCTATTTAAAACAGTTTTTGTTTTGGAAAAACTCAAAATTTGAAGGACTTTTGGCTGAAAGTCGAGGACTCTTAGAAGATCTTCTACGATGGCTAAACACAAAGTTCTAAAAATTTTATTATTTCATTATTTGATAGCAGACGGTATGCACCTAAAAGGTATATGGCTGTGGGTTTTGAACTCAGGCTTGATGTGCTTTTCCAGAGGTGTTTAAGAAAACTATCAATCCAAAAAATAGAAGATAACGTATATACTCGGTGGTACTCATTTTCTGGAAAAGCTCCTTACTTTCTTTCTGTAACAGACATGGAGGATTGCGGAAACCAAATGGAAACATAGCTTATCGACCCTCCTGATCATGTCTGGTTTGTCAACAAATAGAAAGTTAGGTTAGGTCGTAAAATCGTTTTTTGGAAGCCTCAAATGGAAAATGCAGAGTTAGCAGTCATGATAAGTACACGTTCAGAAAGAAAACATCACAATGATGAGCAGGAGGGTCGATAAGCTACGTTTTCATATAGTTTCCGCAATCCTCCATGTCTGTCACAGAAAGAAAGTAAGGAGCTCTTCAGAAAATGAGTACCACCGATTCCCTATACAAGTTGTAGATCTCGGATCTGCGTCAGTTTGTGGTAAAACGATGGGACTATTTCTTGTAAGTGTAAAATCTAAATATTTACGTCTTCTATTTTTTGAATTGATAGTTTTCTTAAACACCTCTGGAAAAGCACATCAAGCCTGAGTTCAAAACCCACAGCCATATACCTTTTAGGTGCATACCGTCTGCTATCAAATAATGAAATAATAAAATTTTTAGAACTTTGTGTTTAGCCATCGTAGAAGATCTTCTAAGAGTCCTCGACTTTCAGCCAAAAGTCCTTCAAATTTTGAGTTTTTCCAAAACAAAAACTGTTTTAAATAGCTAAAAGTGTAGTCTGTCGACTGAGCTTGTTTAAAAAAAATAATAACGGCGAATATTTCTAATTTCAATATTTCCAAAAACCCTGTGCTCAAAACTTTGGTTTTGAAGAAGTGTACTGTCAAGTCAGAATCATCCAAATCCAATGACACCATCCGGATAGGGCAAGATTGAAAATTCTTAGAATCCAGAGAGTATATTATAGAAGTGTTTTGTCTGGGCACTAGATAGTTTTTAGTTGATTTGAAAAGACGCTCATTAAGATTTGTTACATACAATAGCCCAATGACAAATAAGATCTGGATTTGTTCGAAATATGGTAGCTGCTTTAGAAAAATGAAAATCAGCATTTGGAAATTTCTCTTGTTTCAAATAAACTAGAGCTACACCATTCCTAAAAGTATACATGAGGGTAAAATAGAGAAAAACATCGAATAATAACCACTAGACAAACCATGCTTTGTAACTTCTTCCATTCAGTTGTATTGCTTTACGAAAACAAGCCAAAGCTCGCTCCAATTCATCAATTACAGCATATTCATTTCCAAGTAATGTATAAGCATAATCAGATTCTGGAGCTATTTGTATGGCACGTTTGAACGCTTGAATGGCTTTATCATATTCATGATGAAGACTAAGACAGTTACCCGATGCACACCAACTCTAAAAACAAAAAAGAAAACCATGTTATTACTCTGTAGCGTACACAATTTGACAGTTTTTTGTAAACAAGTCAATGAAGTTGGTTTATAATAACACAAAAATTTACCATATTAAGTCAATATGAATACTTAGAACACTTTCATCACTGGGAGACATTTTATAAAAACAAACCTAATTTATTTGACGAGATTGTTATGCCTAGTGCTCATTTAACTTTGTATAATCGTATACAGAAAACCTTACGGTCAAATTGGAGTCTTATGATTAAGATAAGTGATCAGTATTGCAGAAAAATACAACATTACTACTGTATAATAAACAGGTAAAGTAGAACTACATATCTACGACATGTTCAAAGTGCATTTCCATAATCCTCCATAAACTGGATGCCTCTGAAATCTTATAGACAGAAATCACAAATCGATATAGGAGCGCTAAACATAAAAATGAATGTTTTCAAGTGAATTTATATAATAAATATTCTTCAAACAGTCAATGATGAACACTTAAGTTAAAACAAAATTGATCCTGCTAAGCACTTTTAACAGTTAAATGTTTCCTTTAATGGCACACGTTAGTCAGAAGATTTATAAAATGACTAGACGCCAACTTAAAACGTTGAATATTTGATGTAATTTCGAAAAACATGTGCAAAAAGTCAGCGAACGCTTTTTAAATAGATCTTTTTGTTCTAATATAGAGTAAAAACGCTACTCAATCTTCTCAACTTACGGCTGGATGTTTTCGATGTGTTTCAGTTAATTCATGTGCTAATGTGGCTAATGCTACGCCATCTTTCAATTGCCATAGCACCGTACTATAATATTCTAATCCATCAATATGATAGGGAAATTTTGTCCGTAGTTGTCGATAAATCAATGATGCCTAACAAACATTAAGATGAAAAATAAGAATAGTACAGTTTTGTTTTCATGTTATCTATAGTTATGACATACTTTGTGATAATCATGTAAATGATAGAATGATAATGCTAGACTTGATAGAACATAGGGTGTATCTAAATGTTTCGTTGTTATCGATTCAAACATATCAACAGCTTGGCGACATTCGTATAATGATAAGTGTTGTAAACCGTCACCAAGTAATTTTAAAACATTAAGAATATTTTCAATAATTTCTAAACAAACAAATCACATAACGTAAAATAATTAATAAATTATAATTCTTTCATACCTGATGTGCGATGATGGTGTGTAAATTGAGATTTTCTTAATTTATCTTTTTTGTTCGGTATTTCAATTTCTCCATTTGTACTGGTATTATTTATATTATTGTGCCGTACTTGGCTGCGTGTGGTCATTTTTGTTGGTGAATCAACAGATGTGGGTGTTGTTAAACCCATTTCTGAACAAGGAAGGCGTGTGGATTTTGGACGTTGATTCCGTTTTGGTAGAGTACGAACTGATTTTGTATTTTCCTGAATCGAAACATATAATTGCAATAAAAGATAACTAAGAACAAAAAAAAAAA